>JAWPHD010007731.1:0-124715 GCA_037043455.1 Cyrtodaria siliqua
ATCGCCAACGCCTAGACTATCAAGTTTGTTCAAATAAAGTCCCCGGGGTCAAAAATGGCCGTGCCCCGGGGGTCCAAAATTTGTATATTGAGGTTTTGCATGTTTTTCATATAGACATATAGGAAAAAACATTAAAAAATCTTCTTCTCTGAAACCACAAGGCACAGAGCTCTCATGTATTACATGTAGCATCAGCTTATGGTCCTCTACTAAGTTTGTTCAAATGGTGACCCTGGGGTCAAATTTGTCCCCGCCCCGGGGGTCACAGTTTTACATAGACTTATATAGGATTTTTTTTTAAAAAATCTTCTTCTCGGAAACTACAAGAGCCAGAGGTTTGATATTTTGCATTTACTATAAGCTTATGGTCCTTTACCAAGTTTGTTCAAATGGTGACCCTCGGGTCACTTTTGGCCCCGCCCCAAGGGTCACATGTTTTACATAGACATGTATAGGGAAAAACTTAAAAAATCTTCTTCTCTGAAACTGCAAGAGCCAGAGGTTTAATATTTTGCATTTGCTATAAGCTTGTGGTCCTCTATCAAGTTTGTTCAAATGGTGACCCAGGGTCACATTTAGCCCCACCCCGGGGGTCAAAGTTTTACATAGGCTTGTATAGGGAAAAACTGAAAAAAATCTTCTTCTCTGGAACCACATGGCACAGAGCTCTCATGTAATACATGTAGCATCAGCTTATGGTCCTCTACTAAGTTTGTTCAAATGGTGACCCGGGGGTCAAATTGTGTCCCCGCCCCGAGGGTCACAGTTTTACATAGACTTATATAGGATTTTTTTTTTAAAAATCTTCTTCTCGCCAACTACAAGAGTCAGAGGTTTGATATGTTACATTTATTATAAGCTTATGGTCCTTTACCAAGTTTGTTCAAATAGTGACAATAGTGACCCTGGGGTCACATTTGGTCCCGCCCCAAGGGTCACATGTTTTACATAGACATGTATAGGGAAAAACTTAAAAAATCTTCTTCTCTGAAACTGCAAGAGCCAGAGGTTTAATATTTTGGTGTTGCTATAAGCTTATGGTCCTTTACCTATTTTGTTCAAATGGGGACCCTGGGGTCACATCTGGCCCTGCCCCGGGGATTCACAGTTTTACATAAATGCTTGTAGAGGGAAAAACTGAAGAAAAAAAATCTTCTCTGGAACTGCAAGAGCCAGATGTTTAATATTTTGCATTTGCTAAAAGCTTATGGTCCTTTACCAAGTTTGTTCAAATGGTGACCCTGGGGTCACATTTGGCCCCGCCCCAAGGGTCACATGTTTTACATAGACATGTATAGGGAAAAACTTAAAAAATCTTCTTCTCTGAAACTGCAAGAGCCAGAGGTTTAATATTTTGGTGTTGCTATAAGCTTATGGTCCTTTACCAATTTTGTTCAAATGGGGACCCTGGGGTCACATCTGGCCCCGCCCCGGGGGTCACAGTTTTACATAAATGCTTGTATAGGGAAAAACTGAAAAAAATCTTCTTCTCTGGAACTGCAAGAGCCAGAGGTTTAATATTTTGCATTTGCTGTAAGTTTATGGTCCTTTACCAAGTTTGTTCAAATGGTAACCCTCGGGTCACATGTTTTACATAGACATGTATAGGGATTTTTTTTTTTGAAATATCTTCTTCTTTGTTTTGAAATGTTTTGCAAATTTTTTTTTTGATTTTTTTTTTGATTTTTTTTTTTTTTTTGATTTTTTTTTTTTTTTAGCTCTATGTTCGACCAGTCGGACCAGTAACAGAGGTGTTCTTGATTTAGTTAAACATGCTATATGTTGCCTCGTTAATACGGTTGGGCCTTCATTTTTCATCTGATCTTTACCAAACTTTACCAGATTCTTTAGTTATTGCCTTTGATTTAGTTAAAAAGCTGTTTTTTGCCCGAAACTTTCAAAAAAACGTAAATGGCAGTCACTCACTTCATTGATGTTATAAGAGCCATGTTAGCCAGTAGAGCGTCCACAGGCCCTCTTGGGCCTCTTGTTTGATGTTGTAATTATGTCTCAAATGGAACGTTATGATGATGGGATAACACGGTATACATTTGTTTCCTCCTCCAACCGGAACTGCCTCAACCATTTATTTTGCCCCGTGTGGTTCCCGGGGGCCCCGTTTGGTCACGGGGCAAATAATAGGGCCACTGCATATCCCTTTGGAGGGGTAGGCAGAGGGGTAGAATCCCCTCAAATTCATGTTCATTTTATCATTTATTGTTCATATGCATTAAATGTCTTCATCATGATCCCTGCATTGTTTCAGGTGCCGTCTCGCTCACATCAAAAGAGCAGTGGCAGAAAAACAATACACGTGGCTCCAGCGTAAATGGAGTTTCTACGATAGAATTTGCAGCAACTCTGCAGTTCAGGGAGAGAAGGTTCTAGGCCCATTTTCCATATTTTATGTCGATGTACATAGATGATGAGCCTGGCATGTTCCTGTTAGGCGCCATATAACCTTTCATGTAATATTCATGTGTTGGTGCGCCTTAAAACCCAATTCAATTCAATTCAACCATTTCTTTTTCAAAAATAATCTAAGGGCTGGCGTGGCACAGTCGGTAGCGCGGCGGATTTGTAACCGGAGGTCCCGGGTTCAATCCTCCGTGGGGCCATTGAGTTTCGTCTGTGTGTTCTTTGGCAAGACACTTTCCCTTAGCCTCCTCCGTCGGATGAGGACGTAAACCGGGGTGTATATATGTGTTAATCTATGTACTTGTTGAAGATAAGGTCTTAATAAGTGTTAAGTACTATATGCTCTCAAAAATGGTGAAATTGGGGTAATCATTTTATGTGAGCAAATGTAGCATGTATGTTCACTTGCCCACATGGATATGAAATGAGAATGCAGCTTTTCTTTTGTGCATGTTTAGCACACCTCTCGGGGCCGAGCGATTTACATAACTGTTCTTTTAACTTTAATAAAACTGGCTTATTTCATAATTATACATAAACAGAAGATCCACAGAATATTTTCCCATGTTTCACTTTCGTATTGTATTGTGTCAAGGTATTATTTACTGGGTGTATTTCTCTTCAACAGTTTAGGTAGTGCATGTTATAATAATATTTGAACTGATAATAATATACTATTTATTAATGATGGTCGTGGATATGTATTAGCTGTTGTGATAAGCGACTTTTTGTTATATTGTGTTATATTGTGTTATTTTTCGTGTTGTTTTTTTTGCACGCTATGCCAAGCTACCCATTTATTCGCTATAAAGTATATAATTCATTAGTCACAGAATTATTCATTAAGAAATTGGTATTTTTGCGATCATTTTAGTAGACTAATAATGTTCATGGCAAAAACTGAAAAAAATCTTCTTCTCTGGAACCACATGGCACAGAGCTCTCATGTATTACATGTAGCATCAGCTTATGGTCCTCTACCAAGTTTGTTCAAATGGTGACCCTGGTGTCAAAATTGGACGGGCCCCGGGGGTAACAGTTTTTTAAAAAAACTTTTTAATTTGATTTTTTTTTTTTCAATTATTTTTTTTTTTTTTTTTTTTTTTTTTTTTCTATTTCAATTTTTTTTTCCATTTCAATTTTTAAATTTTTAGATTTTTGTTTCTTTTTTTTTTTTTTTTTTTGAATTTTAGAATTATTTTTTTTGATTGATTTTAAAAACCATCATTATCTTTTTAATTACTTGACACTTACTTTAAAATTTCTTGTCGGCGCTACTCATCCTAAATGCCTTGTTGAATTTCGACGAAACTTGGCAGGAAGCATCGGTAAGGTGTCTGTCTAGTTGTGCATATCACGCTTTTGTTCCAGTTCGCTGATTTTTGACTGAGTTATGGCCCTTTGACGTTTTTATTTTCAATTTCTTGTCGGCGCTACTCCTCTTAAACGGGTTGTTGGATTTCTACGAAATCCTCCGTATGATGTCTAGTTGTGCAAAGCGCGGTATATCAATGAAAGCTTGGACAATTTCGAAAACTAGCTAGATCTTGTTAGTAATAACAGAGTTATGGCCCTTGATTTGTTGAAAAATGCTATATTGTATTTTCCTTTGTTAAATCTATAGGAGAAGAGAGCTATATCTAGCTATATTTATCTAAATCTATAAGAGCTGTTTTAGCCAGTAGAGCGTCCACAGGCCCTCTTGGGCCTCTTGTTGTTGTTTGTATGTGTGTGTTTTTATTCCTTCTTATTAGCCTATAAAGTCTAAAGAGCAGGCATTTACAAAGGTCCTTAACATGGTTGAATTATTCAGTTATGATGACGCGGTTAACACTAAATTACTATACTCAGTCACATCGTGTTATTTACGAATGATGGTCTAAGATGTTTATCTGCTATTGCGAATAGCAACTTTCATTGTAATTGTTATGACTATGTGTGTGTGTTTTTTTTTGTATATTGTTTATTATGTAATTTTTATTCTGGTGGTCTTGGATATTTATAACTAACTTGCCATTGGTCCGATTGTCGCTCATTATATTTATCCCCATCGGTAATGACCTAAACTCATGGAGAGCGACTATTTTATAATAAATTCTAAAATCGTGTACGTGCTATATGCACCCTCTTAATAATGACACTAGAGATCATCTTTTATTGTTTAGTAAGAGCTACTCAGTTTTTATTTAAACACTGCACATCCTTATATTGCACTCATCGCCGTATTAGTTGTATGTCAAACGTTTAATTCATTTTCGGAGAAAATTAATTATGAATATATAAATCTAATCCGAATATATTTTCAACATGCGATATCATGCAAAATATTTACTTTTTCGTAATTATGGGTACTTTAATTATATTATCAGGAGATGTAGAACTGAATCCGGGTCCAAGTTATGACACAAAGCAATGTTTTTCAATAATGCATCAACATATCCGTAGTATTAGGAACATTTGACTATAACAAAGACAACTTCCTGGATTTTGATATATTGTGTTTTACTGAAACTCATCTATCGACTGATATTGAAAACGAAATTTTACATTTAGAAACTTTTGATGCTATGTTCCGTAAGGATAATACATCTCATTCTGGCGGATTATTAATGTATATCTCGCCCCATTTAAAGCCCCAAATACTTCTCCCAGGGAGAAAATTTGAGTTATGTGTTTCTAGACAGTCATAGCAGCATGCTGGCCTGATTTACAGGTCAAAGCCTCCTGAAATATGCGACTGCTTAGCATCACTGTATAAGTTTGTACAGTTTTTATGCAGATAAATACAGGACTTCTTGGGTGTATCAACTTTGCCGACAAGTGCAAGGTCAGTAATGACCACAAACTGTAATAGTTGCCCACTAATCTGCAACACTACCAGCCTTCCCTGTCAGTTGTATTTGGGGCTTTAAGACCAAATAGAAAAATTGAATTAGAATATTTACTTCCTGAATCAATATCGGTTGACATTAAAGATAATAGCCAGTCTTTTCTAATCGACCACCGCCATATACAGTTGAATTCTGGGACAGGTTAAACATCTGCATTGAACATGCTTCTGAAATAACTTCACATATCATTATCTTAGATGACATTAATGAAGACCAATTAAACCTGTCAAATCATAAATTTCGAGATATACTTACGCTTAATAATATGATAAATATAATTAAGGATCCTACTCGTGTAACTAACACTTCAAGCACTTTAATATATCCAATCATTTATCTTCTTATGATTCTGGCGTTTATCAAACAGCAAATCCTATCAGTGATCATTAGAGTACATATGCTTTCATTAAAAGCGATCTTTGTACAAATATACCGGGGGTTTTTTTTCGTTTTTTTTTTTCGTTTTTTTTATAAGTAGTTATGTTTCAAAGAAGAGTCTGGAATTACAAACGCGCTGATTTTGAAAAGTTGAATAACTTAATTAGATCCACAGACTGGACTTTTTTTGCATACAGCTTCTGTAGATATCGCTGCTATTTAAATAGTTTTATTAATAAACTTACCCATCTCATGAAGGAATGCATTGCAACTAGTTTCGTAACAATTCGTCCAATTGATAAGCTTTGGTATAATTCAGAAATTCGACTAGTATCTCGTAAACGCGATAGAAAAAAATCAATAGCTTTACGTACAGGCAATCAATCTGATTGGCGCTTATATAAAGACCTTCGAAATAAAGTCAATAATAAGAAAAAGCATGCTAAAGAAATATTTTTAAATCAACTTGAATCTTCTCTAAGTGATATGAAATCTGCAAATCCTCGACAGTACTGGAAAATAATCAAAATGTTAATTAAAGAAAACGCTAACAGTTGCAACGTCATACCACTTTTAAAGAACAACGATGGTTTATATTCTGTATCTGACGAGGAATAGGCAAATTTATTGAATGACCTTTTTACATTTTTACATCAATATCAACTGTTGACGACACCGATACCACTCTACCCACAATGTATACCTAAGACGATCAATACTATCAATGATATTAATATTGCTGAAAATGAAATTTCTGATATCCTATCAACTTTAGTGATGAATAAAGCTAGGGGCCAGATGAACTAAGTCATCGAGTCCTGAAAGAAACTTCGAAAACAATATGTCGCCCCCAGTGTATTCTGTTTAATCGTTCAATTCAAAGATTCACCATCAAACTATAGACCAATATCGTTAATTAGTTGCGTTGGAAAAGTTATGGAACGCGTGATATTGAAACATATTTTAAATTTTTTGCTTACCAATGATTTAATATTTGAAAACCAGTCTGGTTTCTTATTTATTTATTTATGGTATTTTTTGATATATCCAAAGCTTTCGATCGTATCTGGCACGAAACTTTAATTTTTAAGCTCCGACAACATGGCATTTCAGACAACCTTATTAACTGGATAAATAATTATGTAACTGATCGTAAACAAAGAGTTTTAGATGGTTTATCTTTTTCTGAAATAAAAACTCCAAATGCCGGCGTACCCCAAGGCTCTGTTCTAGGACCATTATTGTTTTTAAAATTTATATAAACGACATAGCTGATGCATTGCTTAGTACGACAAGGATATTTGCTGATGACAGTTCTATTGCAGCATAGATTATATGGAAACTACAATTAATGAGGATTTGTGTAAAATATCGAATTGGTCAAAGCAATGGCTAGTAAAATTTAATCCATCTAAAACTGAAGTCATCTTCTTTTCACTTGCAAACTGAAACCGTCCGTCTTTGATATTTGAAAAAATCAACTTAACTTTGTTGACCATCATAAACATCTAGGAGTAACCCTTAGTCATGATGGATCCTGACATCAACATATTTCAAATACTCTAATATCTGCGTCTAAGGTATTAGGTTCAAATTTTTTTAAATTAAAACGTCAAACGCTTAATCCAATATATAAATCTTACATTCGCCCTATTTTAGAATACGCGGCTATAGTATGGGATAGTTGTACAAATTATGAAAAAGATAACTTATAAAAATACAATATGAAGCCGCGCGAATAGTTACTGGTCTGACTCGTTCTGTCTCTATACACAAATTGTTAACTGAAATTGGTTGGGTCTCTTTGTCCGATGGAAGAAACATCCAAAAGTTAATATTGCCCTTTAAGTTTAACAATGGAGATTTACCGAAATACTTGAATGAAATAGAATAATAATAAATTGTAATGTTGAATTGATGTTTTGTAACATATCTGCAATAAAATATTATTAAACTATAGGAATCTATTCGGTTCGATTCCTATGTATCCTTCCCCTCTCTCTGGGGCGGCTCTAAATAACCTATACTGCGTTGATGAGCCGTTAAGCAACATTCAATTCAATTCAATTCAATTCAATTCAATTAAAAAACAATCTCGGAAAGACCATTTTTTTTCAAAAATAATCTCGGAAAGGAATAAACACCATCTTGGATACTACTTTTCGGTAACGTGGGTTCAGCCACGCGGTTTAAACAATGGCGGAACCATCTTGCTGTTCCTTTTGGTATTATACCACTAATTATTTTCCCCATAGACACCAATGTTAAAGTGTCACATATTAATGATTTGCTGCAAATTCAACTCGAGTATGGATAATGCAGCAGTGTAATGTTCATATAGAAAACTAATTTTCCACTTGAAAACTCACCAGAAAAGGTGGGGTGCCCGGTCACAAGACATGTAAGAAAGTTCTTGGCTGTTTACTAAACAGGTCAAGGGTACAGCTGTTTTCATTGATTGACTGTTTTCATTGCTCACAACAGTCAATTCAATTCACAAAGTGTAAGCATAGAGTCGAAATTTCGAAAATGTTCATCAGTGATCCAGTAAAACTTATTAATACGCTTCTTAGACATACCACCACAAAATCGAATAGAAATGGGCAGTTGTCCCCTACTTATAATACCCGTTTTCCTCGAAAAAGGAGGGCTTACATGTAATTAGTGGTGGTAAACCTTTTGTCATGTAAAAATACATTACTCAATTAATTACAAAAATATTTTCATATTTAACTATTTTAACTTAAACTGACTTTAAAATGATCAGACTTGTTTCAAAAGAGTATAACATTTAATAAATAATACACATATGTTTAAAATCAGTCCTTTTCCGGGTCTATATATTTGTTAGAGTTTACACTGTACTTTGCCGGGACAAATCACCAAAACCCATTGAATCAACGTGTATCTTTGAAAACACCTACGAGCATTATTTCCGATGATCTACGGAAATGAGCGAGTTTGTACGATTGGGATCTGTGGGAAAGGGGCATCAAACACAGTAATAATTCAATTACAGTGTCGTTTTCCACACTTTTGCACATTAATTGGTATAATATTCGTCTATGAAAGAGATACACAGCACAGCATGTCAAATGATATATTATTTAAAACTCGGACTTCCCTGGGTTGGGTTGGGGTTGGAAGGCGTGGGTGGTGGGTGGTGGGTGGGGTGAGGTGGGTGGTGGGGGGGGGGGGGGGAAGAGTAACAGTGGGTAAATTGTGAGCTAATGGGATGATGAGTTGGCCGTCGTTCGTCGTCCGTCTGTTAACTTTTGCCTTGTGAACGCTTTAGGGCCTTCATTATCAATCGGATCTTTACGAAATTTTGCAAGTGTATTTATATCAATGAAAGCTCGGAAAAGTTCGAAGCCAGCCAGATCGGATTAGTTTCACCGGAGTTATGGCCATTGTTTTGCTGAAAAATGCCATATTAAACCTTGTGCACAATCTAGCTACTTCATTTATTATTTGATATTTATCAAAATGCACATAATGTTATTATCAATGAAAGATCGGATAAGTTTGAAAACCAACCAAATCGAATCAGTAACACCGGAGTTATGGCCCTTGTTTTTTCTGAAAAATGCCATTTTCTGCCTTGTGAACGCTCTAGCACCTTCATTTATTATTTGATGTTACCAAACTTGCACACATTGTTAATATCAATGAAAGCTCAGACAAGTTCGAAAATCAGACAAATGGGATTAGTAACACCGGAGTTATGGCCCTTTTTTTTCCCCTGAAAATGCCATTTTCTGCCTTGTGAACACTCTAGCATCTTCATTTATTATTTGAACTTTACCAAACTTGCACAGATTGTTAATATCAATGAAAGCTTGGACAAGTTCGAAATCCATTGGCTCAGTAACACCAGAGTTATGACCCTTGTTTTTTCCACTGAAAAATGCCATTTTATGCCTTGTGAACACTTTAGTACCCTCATTTATTATTTGATCTTTACTAAGCTTGCATATATTGTTAATAGCAATGAAAACTCTTGCAAGTTCGAAAACTTGCCAAATCAAATGAGTAACCGCAGAGTTATGGCCCTTGAGTTGCTGAAAAGTGACATATTCTGCGTTGTGAATACTCTAGCACCTTCTTGGGCAAGTTCGAAAAACAGCCAGATCGCACCATTTATGCCCTTGTTTTTGCTGAAATATGCCATTTTATGCCTTGAGAACATTCTAGCACCTTCATTTATTATTTGAATTTTACCAAACTTACATTGATTGTTAATATCAATAAAAACTCTTGCAAGTTTGAAAACTTCCTAAATCGAATGAGTAACGGCAGAGTTATGGCCCTTGATTTGCTGAAAAGTGCCATATTCTGCATTTTGAACACTCTAGCACCTTCATTTATTATTTGATTTTTTCCCAAACTTAAACATATTGTTAATACGAGTAAAAGCTCAGATGAGTTTGAAAGCCAGCCAAATCGTAGTAGTAACACCGGAGTTATGGCCCTTGATTTAGTTAAAAATGCTGTATTCTGCCTCATTAAGACGATAAGGCTTTCATTTGGCCAGATGTTACTGAAACGTTGTGTCTCACACCTCTATTATCTCCCTTGAAAGCTCACGGACGTAGAGATAAAAGGAAAACAGAAAAGTAATCCTATTTTTTTCTCAATTTTAAGCAATTTTTAATTTGAAAAATAGGTTTTTCTTTGCTTTAGCATTCATCTGCAGTGTAAAAGAAAGATGATACAGAAAATCCCATGTTGATATGAGGTTTCATTCAAATTTCAGAAGTGTTTGACCGAAGCACCACATATTCAGCTAGATAGTGTATGAATTTTTAATTTTGCATAGGGTCACATAAACATGAGCGAGGAAAAAAACAACCTGGCTAACTTTTGTATTTTATTGTTTTAAATTACTTGTCTTGGATATACTGAAGATACTAAACCAACAACAATGTCTGCTGCCCAGCTTTGAAGCTCAGATGTTGGAAAAGGCTGTACAGTAACCCTATGGGAAAATTAATTGAGGTGTGAGACCTGATTTGCAGGGATGATCAGTACTAAATCTAGTTATGTATGTCGTCACCGTGTTCCATTTGAATGATTTTTGGCTGTTATGGCCACTAAAGGTTTTTAATATACAAATTTGTCCGGACTTCCTTTCCTGAACCCTTGGCCGGATTTCAGCGAAACGTTGCAAGGATGATCATTACCAGGCCTAGTGATGCATATCGTCACTATGTTCCGCTTGAATGATTTTTGGCTGAGTTATGGCCCTTTAAATGTTTTAATACACAAACGTTACCTCTACAATTTCTCTTGAAACTTTTTCTGGATTTGAACGAAACTTTGCAGGGATGATCAGTACCAAGCCTAGTTCTGCATATCATCGCCGTATTTCGGTTGAACGATTTATGGCGGAGTTACTTGGCAGGATGATCAGTACCAGGTCTAATTGTACATGGCATCGCCTTGTTCGGGTTGAACGATTTTTGCAGAGTTATAGCCTTTAAAGATTTTGATACACAACTTTTATCCAGACTAGTCTCTTCTGAACTCCTGGCCGAATTTCAATGAATTTTGGCAGGGACGATGAGTATCAAGCCTAGTTGTGCCTATCATCACCGTATTTCGGTTGAATGAGTTATGGCCTAATATACACATACTTTATCCAGACAAATTTTCCTGAATTCCTTGCTGGATTTCAGTGAAACTTGACAGGAATGATCAGTTCCAAGCCTAGTTGCGCATGTTGTTATCGTGTTTTCCATCAAAGACTCCATATAGGTAGTAGAGCGATACAGGCCCTCTTAGGCCTCTTGTTTAGGATTGCGTATTCTCCGTCGTCCTTCGTCCGTTAACTTTTGCCTTGTGAACACTCTAGCCCCTTCATTTTTGATGTGGTCTTAGCCAAACTTGGCCAAAGTCTTTATATCAATGAGAGCCCGGATGAGTTTGAAAAATGGCCAGATCGAATTAGTAACACCAGAGTTGATGCCCTTGAATTAACGAAACCTGCTATATTTTGCCTTGTGAACACTATAGCCCCTTCATTTTTCATGTGATCTTAACCAAACTCGGCCAAAGTATTTATAACAATGCGAGCCCGGATTATTTTGAAAAAAGCCTGGATCGGATAGGTAACACCAGAGTTATTGCTCTTGAATTAACGAAATATGCTGTATTTTGCCTTGTGAAAACTCTAGCACTTTCATTTATAATTTGATATTTACCAAACTTGCACATATTGTTAATATCAATGAAAACTTGGGCAGATTTGAAAAACAGCCAGATCGGATCAGTAACACCAGATTTATGACCCTTGTTTTGCTGCATAATGCAATTGTCTGCATTGTGACCACTCTAGCACATTCACTTATTATATGATCTTTACCAAACTTGCACAGATTGTTAATATCAACGAAAGCTCGGACAAGTTTTAAAACCAAGTGAGATCGGACTTGTAACACCAAGTTATTGGCCTTGATTTAGTTAAACTGCTGTATTTTGCCTTGTTAAGATGATTAGGACTTTCATTTTTCATCCGGTCTTTGCCAAATTTTACCAGGTTGCTAATATCAATAAAAGCTTGGAGAAGTTTCACAACCAGCCAAATTGGATTAGTATACCAGAGTTATGGCCCTTGATTTAGTTAAAAATACTGTATTTTGTCTCATTAAGGCGATAGGGCCTTTGTTTGGTCGGATTTCCACGAACGTTTGCAGGGATGATCAGTATCAAGCCTAGTTGTGCATATCGTCACCGTTTTCCTGTTGAATGATTTCGGCAGAGTTATGGCCTTTTAAATATTTTAGTACACACATTTTTTCCGGACTAGTTCTCATGAACCCCTGGCCGAATTTCAATGAAACTTTGCAGGGATGATCAGTACCAAGCCTAGCTGTGCTAATTATCACCTTGTTCCGGTTGTAAGCTTTTTGGAGGAGTTATGGCCCTTTATAGGTTTTAATACACACACTTTGTCTGGACTAGTTCTCCTGAATCCCTTGCCGGATTTCAGCGAAACTTAGCAAAGTTGATCAGATCAAGCCTAATTGGGCATACCGTCGCCGTGTTCCAGTTTTAGTGATTATTGGCAGAGTTATGGCCCTTTCAAGGTTTTAATATACAAACTTTGCTGAGATTAGTCTCGTCTGAACTCATGACCGGATTTCAGCGAAAATTTTTAGGGATGATAAGTACCAGGCCTAGCTGTGCATATCATCGCCATGTTACGGTTGAATGGTTTTTGGCAGAGTTATGGCACTTTAAAGGTTTTATTATACACAATTTGTCCGGACTAGTTTTCCTGAACCCCTGCCGGATTTCAAAAAAACTTTGCAGGAATGATCTGTGCCAAGCCTAGTTGTGCATATCATCGCCGTGTTACGGTTGAATGGTTTTTGACAGAGTTATGGCCCCTTATACACAAACTTGATCCAGGCTAGTTTTCCTAAAACCCTGGCTGGATTTTAGGGAAAATTGTAGGATTGACCAGTATCAAGCCTAGTTGAGCATATCGATGTTGTGTCCCCCACCACATGCTCCGTATAGTCAGTTAAGCAATACAGAAAGCATAAATAGTACTATTTCTGATCTAAGTATCAAAGAACGATCAAAACAATTACATGTAAAATGGATACAGGGTTAAAGGGAATTGACGTGTATGAAGAAAGTGGGTATTTGCGATGGCGCACTGTCGAATTCGTTCTAGTTTTTTTTGTTAAATATAATATAATATAATATAATATAATATAATATAATATAATATAATATAATATAATATTGCTGTTTTCCTTTGAAGAGAAGTAATGCAAGGGAAGCAACTCTTGTACTTTTTAAAATAAGTAGTCCCGGCAGCTACTGTGAAAATAAAACTCTGTATGATATAACACTTTTTTTCACTGCTAAAATAAGTATTTCATTGTTTATCATGAAATAAATTAAATAATATGATCATATGAACAGTATTACTAGTATACCTCTATGTTGAGTTCATAAAATTCAAGCAAAAATCGTCTCGGACTTCATCCCCATAACCCTCCAACCAAGGGTCAATGACTTTCATAATCCATTGGGCCTTGACAGCTATGCTACCCTCATGTATATAATGATATATATACAATCTGAACTAAGGTAAAATCTTAAAGCGAACTCAGCCATTTACTCCTTACCATTGTTTAAAGTAAAGGACATATTATATCTAGCAACAAAAACAAGAAAATACAGAATAAACACAAAGAAAGCTTTGGCCTAAAATGACCAATATAACACAACTGAAATCATCGATAAGCTTTATTTACCTTGATCTTGTGATGCTCTTGATGTTCTCCTATTAATTTTCAGGTAAATACTCCAGGGGCAGTGCCATATATTGTTTGTTGTGACATGTAGAGAGATTTAGTACTTTGTTTTATATTTAAACCATACTTAATAAAATCAGGAGAAAAGAGAGATGCAATATCAAACTTTATTTGCATTATTTGTGATGTATAATTATATACTACTGTAATGTTTGTTAACATTTTTACCTTTAACGGTAAGCGATTATCATATCACCCACCAAACACAGGTCGTCGCATCCTTTTTAACAATACCAATATAATTAATTGATTTGTTTTTGAAAGTCATTCAGTAATGAAGGAGGCGATTAATTTAAAGTCCGTATACATTTCACTTTCTAAGGAAGATATATGTGTCTTTTTTTTTTCGATACAAAAATATGAGAACAAAATGAACGTTTACTTAAAATCAAAGACCAGTGGCTAAATCTACACAATAATGCCATTTCAAACAAGTCATCATTTTCAACATATTATGGTAATTGATGAATTTGATTCAAAAATGGTACTCGTTTGATATTTTAAAAATGAGTGCGTCCTAATTGCCATATAACTGGTACCCTCATGCAGACCGTAGAACCAACCAAAAATAGTGTGCTCATCTAGTGACATTGGATTATTGAATTATTTGGACTATAATGAATTAATAAACCAGGAAAGACTTGAAATGAAATTGGATTAAAGGGACACTTGACAGCTTTGCTTAAAGGGACACTTGACAGATTAAAGGGACTTGCTAATAGTATTTGGACTTTATTCGTATATCGGATTTAAAGAAATACCGGATTCATTTTTGTGTCGCCTGCAGACACTTAGTGTCACTTTGTCTGTCGTCGTCGTCCGGCATCGTCATCCGCCACACTTTAACCTACAACCTAACCAAACTCATAACTGGTCATAACTTGAAAAGTAAGTATTTGACTTTTGTTCATGAAACTTCACACATATATTGTGTTAACTGAAGGAATGTCGTTACACATGTCAATTAACTCGGACTTCCATTTTGGCAGAATTATGCGCCCTTTTCATACAATTTTAACCTGCAATGTAACCCAGCTCAAAACTTGACAAAATTGACAAGTTATACGGTTCTTCCTTATCAATTATCCAGTGCAGATGTATCCCCCTTCTCATAAACGTTAACACTTAAAAAAAACTCCATTATTCATGAAGGATTGCACCACGTGTCTTCCAACTTTATAGTTAAATTGTACTTGGTGAAATAACCACTCGGCCGGCGACACAAGTGTTGCGTGGAACACCCTTCTAGTATGTATTTTATATAAGTGAATAATTTTCATTGTAGTATTTAAATAAATTTGTTGATTATATTTTAAAAATAGTTGTTGCTGGCCTTACTTTCTTTCTTTTTACATTTTACCCGTAACATTATGTAGGTCCACGTTTCTGTTACATTTTACCCGTAACATTATGTAGGTCCACGTTTATGTTACATTTTACCCGTAACATTATGTAGGTCCACGTTTCTGTTACATTTTACCCGTAACATTATGTAGGTCCACGTTTCTGTTACATTTTACCCGTAACATTATGTAGGTCCACGTTTCTGTTACATTTTACCCGTAACATTATGTAGGTCCACGTTTCTGTTACATTTTACCCGTAACATTATGTAGGTCCACGTTTCTGTTACATTTTACCCGTAACATTATGTAGGTCCACGTTTCTGTTACATTTTACCCGTAACATTATGTAGGTCCACGTTTCTGTTACATTTTACCCGTAACATTATGTAGGTCCACGTTTCTGTTACATTTTACCCGTAACATTATGTAGGTCCACGTTTCTGTTACATTTTACCCGTAACATTATGTAGGTCCACGTTTCTGTTACATTTTACCCGTAACATCATGAAGGTCCACGTTTCTGTTTCCCTGGGTTATGGTCACTCTCAGTGTCGGTGATCTGGGTATTGCTTTCTATATTATGACTAAATTATTTTACCTTTCATCATTCATATAAACTAGAAAGATGTCAAGCACTTGCAAACTTGTGCTTTAAAAGTTTACCTGCATTTTGAGAAAATTTAACTGGCAAAATTCAATTAAAACGCTTAAGTATGAATACTGATATATTGTTACCCTTGTCCGTCTGACCTCTAAAAGGAATATCTTTCGTTATATATTGACCTCTAAAAGGACTATCCCCAGTTTTCTATTGACCCTCAAAAGACTGTGATAGAGGGCAGTGAGAGAAAGTGCATAGCGCAATGACCATATTACTCGATCTTCATTCAAAATGAAGAGTTACCCTTTGTTATTGTTTATTTATAAGTCTTGTCCAGAGTGTAACTTGAAAACTGCTTATGTACAATAATTGGAATGAAACTTGATACAGTGAAAGAAGGCAAATAGAGGAATACAAGAACCACAACTCTTTCTTCTTTCAAATTGGAGATAGTCATACCGCCCTTTGTAATTTTATTGTTACATAGCACAAGAACCAAAACTCTTAATTTAATTTGAGTAAAGGCAGAATTATCCCTCTTTGTTCACTAACATTTAAGATTAGTATGTTTATCAGACACGTCTTGTTTAGAATGTAATGGATTGCCATTCTTCTTTTAATTGGTAGGTGCCCCGTGTGGTTGCCGGGGTGGAATACAACCACTGCAAACACACCGTCACATGCAGAAGGGTAGGACACCCCATTCATGTTCATTTTGTCAATTTTTGTTCATGCTAATTAAAGGTCTTCATCATGACCCCTGCATTGTTTAGGTGCCATCTCGCTCACATCACTAAGAGCAGTGGCAGAAAAACAATAAACGTGGCTCCAGCGTAAATGGAGTGTCTACAATATAATTTGCAGCAACTCTGCAGTTCAGGGTGAGAAGGTCCTAGGCCCATTCTCTATATTTCATCTCGATGTACATGGATGATGAGCCTGGCATGTTCATGCCTGTTAGGCGCCATATAACCTTTCATGTCTTGGTGCGCCTTAAAACCCAATTCAATTCAATTCAATTGGTAGGCAATAGTTTGTTATTGCTTTTGACCTTTGTCTAAGAAAACCATAAGATAAAATACAAAGTAGTCTAATAACATTACAGTCTACTAATTATTGTCTTATTGCATGGTTAAGATTTATGTATAATGCAAATGTTATGATCATTCAGCAATTAATCCAAAATTACCTTGTTCAGACATATTTCCCCTGGAAGGGACATTGGTAACTGTGTTACAATCTTGTTCACTCTTGCCATGGTCACAATGGTAACCAGGTGAACAATTAGGGCCCTCTTGCTTTTTTAAATTACTCCATTCTTATATAAACATCTTTATTATTGTATTTGTAATATAAACAATTACCGCTCATGAACAGACTCAATAAAACCAAGTCTGCTATTTTTCTTTCTTTCTTCTTTGTGTTTGTTGCTTCCAAGGGATCCCCTTTTCAGAATTTATTGACATTCACTCTAGCGTGTGTTTAATGCTGTGTGGTGGCGGTAAAAAGTCGCCCGACTACAAATCAGTAGTGTTATTATTTACTGGTCCTTTGGAAACATCAAGCACAATCTGTTTGCTTTAAATTAGAATATCGCTTAAGCCGGTGCTAGGAGGCGTGAGAGGTGTTGCATATTAAAATTACCTATCATGAACAGACTCCATAAAATAGAGTCTGCTACTTTTCTCTCTTGTTTGTGTTTGTTGCTTCCAAGAGATCACATTTTCAGTATTTATTGAAGGTGTTTAATGATATTTAACTGCACACACTTGTTGCAGAGTTTTTTCCTTATATAAGTGGTACCGAAAATTGGACCGAAAAGAGGTACCATTCCCAATGGCAACACGTTTTTTTCCCCAATTGGAGTTAAAAAATTCCCAATCCAATTTTAGGGGAGGGTAATGAAATACTACCAGAGAATGTATTTATAAAAAGGTAAAATGTCTGCAAAGTATTTAAACATACAATATTGCTTTTGTTTGATAGTGAATATTTTTTTTGTAAGGCAAAATGACTTAAATTTTCCCTTGAATATAATGGATATCGGTACCGTTCCCAAAAGGGTAAAAAAATCGCTGTCTTAGCATATAATTATAATAACATGATTATTTGTCATTTTTCACTGGTACACATAATATTTAATATAATCGATATATAATGTAAAAGAGTAAAAATACTCGCATGTATTTAATACTGTGGCCTCATTACACGGCGTTACTAAGGGACGCATTGTCGTGACGTTAAATTGTCCCTCTGTCCATTAACTTTTACCTGACAACTAATCATAATGTCTAATAACTTTCAACGTATAAGGTCTGCAAAAATGAAACTGTGTAAACATCTTCAGCATGATCCAGTGACTGAATACATCTGATAAAGGCCTATAGCTCTCTGATTCATATTTCTGAATTATTCCCCTTTGTAAAAGGTTTAACCTGGAACTTTACTTTGCCTTTTACAAGTGATTGTGTCTAATAACCTTTAAAGTATTAGGTGTACAACAATGATACTTTGCACACTTCTTCAGAATGTTCCAAAGAATACATCTTACGAAGGCCTATAACTCTAAGATTCATATTTTTTGAATTATTTCCCTTTGAAAAAGATTTAACTTTGAACTTAACTCTGCCAACGACGAGCGTATATGCCCCACTAGGCGATACTCTTGTTTTTTTCCTTTGAAGATCCTAAACCATTGTGATCTATATTTTGTGTGAGTTAAATGTTTTATTTCATCATTAGGTGATTGCTGCACTATCACATGTCACCACAATCCGCAACGCGTTGAGACGAGGTAGTTCAGTTACTGTCCATTCAAGAACTTGGGGAAGCCTCAGGGTTGTTGATCAGAAATCTAGGACCAAGATCACAGAGATGTCTCAAGCTGAGCAGGTTAGAAAACAGGGTGGCCACAGTATCTGGAAAACAGGGGAAACGGCAAAAATAAATTCCCTGCATGGGATTTGATTTTTTTTTGGTTAAAATCAGGGAATGATTATTCTGTTTCAATAACTTACTCAAAACAAAAATTAATATTGAGCATGTTTTAATTGCCTTTCTTTCTGGAAGAAAAAATAAATATTGATTTTTTTTCATTGAAAACAATTATTTTCCATATTAATATATCAATTATAAACATTTATAGATGGTATTAGTATTAGTAGATCAAATTTCAGGTATTTTTTGGGAGGCACCCGGACCCGAGGTATAAAAAGCACTGTCATATATCAATGTTTGGCATAGTTTGAAGTTTTTGGGACTACTGGCATTAATTTAAAATTTTTGGTACTAACTCCGCAATTCAAGATGGCGTCCAAGATGGCCGCTTGTCTTTAGAAAGCCTGATATAAAACTGAACAATGAATGAAGGGATTGTTTTCCCCTGGAAACTCAGTAAATGGTAATAAAACTGATTATTTCATAGGCAGTTACATAAATTTTAAACATGTTCACTTTATAATTTAGGGGACAAAAGGTCAAATTTGTGCAACAAATACCAATTGACTATACAAAAGTTAGTTCTGGGACAACAATTTTTGGTATAACACACATTATTATACACCAAAACAATTGTAAGAAAAAGTGCTTTGAATAATGATTTTAAGTTTGACCTAAGTCGAGGACATGCAGAGATATCCACGATGGCGTCCAAGATGGCGACACATTACAAGTATTTATTAATTACGCAAAAATGTGAGCATTTCAGAAAATAATAAAAGGTTATTTTATTTTAAATTAATCAAAATTACTATGCCTTAAGAAGTAAAATAAATAAATATAATTCACCTTTCCTAATCTTGGAGTCAAAATCTCGTTCAAATTTTGTCAATTTATTGCAAAAAGTTAGTATTGGGTCAACTCATTTTTATGCTCCTCGTAGAGCGAGCATAAGAGCGAGCATATAGTTGCCGCTTTGTCCGCCCGTCCGTCCATCCGCCCGTGCGTCCGTGTGTCCGTCACACTTTCTTGTCCGGAGCATATCTTCAAAACTACTGATGGGACTGCAATGAAACTTCGCACAATGATAGAGGGCAATGAGAGAAAGTGCAGAGTTCAAGAACCGTAACTATGTCACCGTTCAAATTAGAGTTATTGCCCTTTGTAATTTTATACTTAGACTTTTTGTCCGGAGCATATCTTCGAAACTACTGATGGGACTGCAATAAAACTTCACACAATGATAGAGGGCAATGAGTGGAAGTGCTGAGCGCAAGAACTGTAACTCTTCATCATTCAAATTATTTCTTTCGTAATTTTATACTTAGAATTTTTGTCCGGAGTATATCTTCAAAACTATACTAATGGGATTGCAATGAAACTTCACACAGTAATAGAGGGCAATGCGAGAAAATGCAGAGTGCAAGAACTGTAACTCTGTCATTATTCAAATTACAGTTATTACCCTTTGTAATTTTATACTTAGATTTTTTATCTGGAGCATAAACTACTAATGGAACTGCAAATTGAGAACTACTGGGTGATGTGATACAAGGCCATATGATAAGTTGAGGATTCATTTTGGGGAGAATCCATCGGTTCTACCGATTTTCCTGTTTGTATAACATTTATTAAATTTAAAACAAAAAGGGTAAGCTTAAAAATATATGCATTATGGGAGTAAGATAACATAACATAATTATGCTATGTTATGATAATCGTTTGAATATTATAAATAAGTGGTGTATTTTGAATAATATGTCATTACATCCAGCGAAAACTAAATGCATGGTCATAGGAACAAATCACAAGCTCAAACATCTGGATATATTGAAATTAACTGTTGATAGTTTATGTATAGAAAATGTCGCAGTTCAAAAGGTCCTGGGAGTTTATGTTGACAGAACTTTGTCTTGGAATGTACAAATAGCCAAAATGTGTTCCAAACTCAATTCAAAAAGTGCCTTATTGAAACGTGTATCTTACTATTTAACATATGATATGACAATTATGTTTTATAATGCCTACATCATGTCTACATTTGATTATTGCTGTACTGTATGGGGTAAAAGCAAAAAAATAGAAGATAAAATACATAAAATTCAAAAAAGAGCAGCTAGAATAATATTTAACAAACCTTTTCGAAATAATTCTAAGGATATGTTCATTGAACTTCAGTGGCTTTCTTTTCATAACAGATGTCATTATCATACTGGTGTGTTGATATATAAATCAATAAACAACCTAGCTCCTAATTACATACCACAACTTTTGACATTCTCATGTAATGATAGGTATAATCTAAGATCAGCTACACGAAATGATCTTGTTACACAAAAACCGCAAACTAAATACATGAAAGACACCTTTAGCGACTTTGGTCGACACATTTGGAACAATATACCGGTCGACATACGTTCTCTTCCTACTATCCAGTCATTTAAATATAATTATAAAATGTTTATTGCAAAATGCACATTAACATGAATGATATTTGTTTTTTGTTGTTGTTTTTTATGTTGTTTTTTTGCTTGGATAAATATGTACATTATGTAAGACTTCTATGATTTCTTCTATATTCAAATATAACTGAGTGTTTGTCGAAGATTGAATGCTTTTATTGTTAGTGTATTTGTTAAAAAACACTAAATGTTTGTTAATTTATATACAGAAGGCCGCATTGAAAATATGATGTGTATATCTTGATAGTATGTCATAATGTGTTAACCTTCTTTAAATAAAGAATTCATAATTATTATTTTTATTATTATTATTACCGGTCCGAGTTTAAACTTCCCTATGTAAAAAGAAGAACAAGACAATGTTCCGTAAGATATTTGCTGGGTATAGAAGTATTTCATAACCTTTTTAACCGGATAACGATGAAAACAGATCGAGGGACATTTTGCTTCCTCTAAATTCAGTAAAATTGCTGTTTAAAGAACTGACATACGAAACAAACCATCATACAATACAAAAAATCCCCTTTATAATTTAGGTTTCAAAGTCTAGGTCAATATGTCAAATAAGTGTCAAAGAATATAACTGTTAGTATCGAGACACCATTTTCATTTGTGCAAACCACACTTTATTATATACTGAAATAATTATAAGGAAAACTTTAAATAAATGAAAAAAAAACTCCCCTATAAATTTCACCTCTGTCAAGGACATACTTATAAAGGATCTTCAGTTATAAATACGCTTTGCTAGAATGTGTCTTTTAATATTAGATATAAATGGCTCCGTTATACAGTTACATTACAGTCCAAATAAAATTATCCAAATTTCCTTTAATTCACATTACCAAGTGTCTCTGTAATCCAAAACAGTAAGAGTCTCTTTAATACAAAACAGTAAGTGTCTCTTTAATATAAACAGTAAGTGTCTCTTTAATCCAAAACAGTAAGTGTCTCTTTAATACAAAACAGTTAGTGTCTCTTTAATAGAAAACAGTAAGAGTCTCTTTAATCTAAAGCAGTAAGTGACTCTTGAATCCGAAACAGTAAGTGTCTCTTTAATCCAAAACAGTAAGTGTCTCTTTAACACAAAACAGTAAGAGTCTCTTTTATACAAAACAGTAAATGTCTCTTTAATACAAAACAGTAAGTGTCTCTTTAATCCAAAACAGTAAGTGTCTCTTTAATACAAAACAGTGAGAGTCTCTTTAATCCAGAGCAGTAAGTGTCTTTTTAATCCAAAACAGTAAGTGTCTCTTTAAGACAAAACAGTAAGAGTCTCTTTTATACAAAACGGTAAGTGTCTCTTTAATACAAAACAGTAAGTGTCTCTTTAATCCAAAACAGTAAGTGTCTCTTTAATACAAAACAGTAAGAGTCGCTTTAATCCAAAACAGTAAGTGTCTCTTTAATCCAAAATGTAAGTGTCTCTTTGATACAAAACAGTAAGTGTCTCTTTAATCCAAAACAGTAAGTGTCTCTTTAATACAAAACAGTAAGTGTCTCTTTAATACAAAACAGTAAGTGTCTCCTTAATACAAAACAGTAAGAGTATCTTTAATCCAAAGCAGTAAGTGTCTCTTTAATCCAAAACAGTAATTATCTCTTTAATCCGAAACAGTAAGTGTCTCTTTAATCCAAAACAGTAATAGTCTCTTTTATACAAAACAGTAAGTGTCTCTTTAATCCAAAACAGTAAGTGTCTCTTAAATACAAAACAGTGAGAGTCTCTTTAATCCAGAGCAGTACGTGTCTCTTTAATCCAAAATAGTAAGTGTCTCTTTAATACAATACAGTAAGTGTCTCTTTAATACAAAACAGTAAGTGTCTCTTTAATACAAAACAGTAAGAATCTCTTTAATCCAAAACAGTAAGTGTCTCTTTAATCCAAAACAGTAAGTGTCTCTTTGATACAAAACAGTAAGTGTGTCTTTAATATAAAACAGTAAGAGTCTCTTTTATATAAAACAGTAAGTGTCTCTTTAATACAAAACAGTAAGTGTCGCTTTAATCCAAAACAGTAAGTGTCTCTTTACACCAAAACAGTAAGTGTCTCTTTAATACAAAACGGTAAGAGTCTCTTTAATCCAAAACAGTAAGTGTCTCTTTAATCGAAAACAGTAAGTGTCTCTTTTATACAAAACAGTAAGTGTTTCTTTTATACAAAACAGTAAGTGTCTCTTTAATACAAAACAGTAAGTGTCTCTTTAATACAAAACAGTAAGTGTCTATTTAATCCAAAACAGTAAATGTCTCTTTAATATAAAACAGTAAGAGTCTCTTTAATCCAAAACAGTAAGTGTCTCTTTAATCCAAAACAGTAAATATTCTTTAATACAAAACAGTAAGTGTCTCTTTAATCCGAAGCAGTAAGAGTCTCTTTAATCCAAATGTTAATTATCCTTTCAGTCCAAATTAATTCCAAACCAAAACTTCCGGTTTAGTCCAAATGTCCAGTTTCACTGTTATTATGAATGAGCACATTATGTATTAAATCCTCTCACAATTATATTTTCTAAAAGCATCCAAATCTAAAGTAACTTTCATGAATGATACCGAAATTGATCTCTTGAGCTGAGTTTGTTTAAATACTGCCCAAGTAACAAATACCATTTAATATTTAAGGATATTTCTTTTAAATATAAAATACCTTAAATTATTATGTTTTGAACATTTTGCGTAATTAATAAATAATTGTAATTTGGCGCCATCTTGGACGCCTTCGTGGATTTCTCTCTGTATGGCTCCTGAACCCCTGTCTGGATTTCAACGAAACTTGGAATGATCAGTACCAAGCCTAGTTGCGTAAGTCATTGCCATGCTCCGTTTTAGTGATTTTTGACAGAGTGTTGACCCCTTATACACACACTTTATCCGGACTAGTTTTCCCGAACTTCTGGATGGATTTCAATGAAACTTGGCAGGAATAATCAGTACCAAGCTTAGTTGCGCATATCGTTGTGTTCCGGTTGAATGATATATGTTGGAGTTGTGGCTGTTTAAAACGTTTTAATACACAAACTTTGTCAGGACTAGTTCTCCTCAACCACCCTATTTTATACAATTGTTGTGCCTCGAGTCCCTAAATAACCAAACCAAATTAGAACAAGGGCCGCTTGTTTAAATTGTTAGCAAAGTTCAAGGGTTTCAGTTTCTGTTGCGGGTGTTGTTTTTTGTTTGTTTTTGCAATGTTTTAAAAAAGTACTGATGGTAATTTTATAATGACAACCCTTGATATAAGAGCCGTTTTAACAAGTAGAGCGTCCACAGGCCATCTTGGGCATCTTGTTATTATTGTTTCCTGTTTGGATGCGTTGTTTCTTTTGTTTAATCTTTCTAAAGTTTGTATATAACGACTGTGCATGTTTAACATAGACTTATATATGGAAACCTAAAAAAAATCTTTAATAAATTGTTAGCATGGAGTTGTGGGTTTAAATTTCGGTTGAGGGTGATGTATTTTGCAATTTTAAAAAGGTGACGAAGGGAATTTAATGATGAAACCCCTTGATATAAGAGCCCTTTTAGCTTGTAGAGCATCCAGAGACTCTCTTGTTCTCTTGTCCTTTATTATTATTAATTATCGCTAACCCCTGGGCTATCAAGTTGCGCATTTGAAGTCCCTATGGTCAAAGATGTCTGCAATCCCGAGGGTAAGGTTTGTATATAGAGATTTTGAAAGTTTTTACATAGACTTACATAAGGATGACTTAAAAACATTTTCAACCAGCATTTGCGAGGGGACAATTTTTTCATCATTGCAAATATCCCCAGGTGATCGATTTAGGGCCATCATGGCAATCTTGTTAGTATATTTCGCGTTTCGCTACGTTTTCAACTACGAGTCAACTGGACGCTTGATTTTTTCGTACATAAATATATTCGTACTCAAACTTCGGTTAAAAACTCAGCGGGTACGAAAAGACGAGGTAACAGAGTAGCAGAGATACAAAGACGCTTGGAAAAAATAGACAAAACGTTAGTGCCGAAATTAAGAAGAAATGAAAGTTTTTCAGTAAAATTCTACCGCCAGTTGTGAATTGTTATGCTTTTTATTATGAAAAGCATAATAAAAAGCACTATTTCCATGTGTGAAGGGCACATACATTGGTCCGTTTCGGATTGTGAGCGGGTCCGTTTACCGGTACCACGTTAATAAGGCAGACAAAAAGATACAGATACCAGTGATCAATGTCGGCTATAAACATTATTAACTTTATTGTCTTCGGTGAGATGACCCTATTGATTTTATAATGTATTGATGAATCAATTAAGTACACGATAGCATATTAATCAGAAGATCATTAATCAATATTTACCATTACAGTCTGCCAGTGTGAATCGCTTTAGGAGTTCCTCGCAACATGACCTGACTAGGGACATGCAGGACAAGATCAAGCTGGGACTAGCTGAAGGACATGCCGCCAAACCTTTCAATGATCCGAAATTAGACCTGAGATTGAACATTGTGAAAATGCAACTGATGGTATATCTGGGGTGTTTTGTTGTGGTGTTTCTGATCTGGTATAGTTTCAGGAGGATATCAGTAAGCCCTTCATCAAACACAACAGGTAACAGTATTGCCATAAACATAGACTCATTATTTTGTCTCTTTATTTCTAGGTTTCACATTTATACAGGAACATTTTATGTAGGGAAATCTTTAAAAAAAGAAATATTTTTTGATAAAACCTCAAGAGCTAGTATTCTAATATTTTACTTTTAGCATCTACTGTGTGTTTTCAATTGCTGATCATGGTGATACAGTTGATCTTCTTTTCTGAATCTGTAATGGCAACAGTTAATGTTACTATACTTACATGTAGCGTACAATAAGGGAGCTAGTCTTAATTTATATCCTGTGGTCACTAATTGCTCAAAGTGCTAAACCCTTGGAATATTTTGTCTAACTTCTGGTACTGTTGGAAGTGTCTACGATGAGAAAATGTTATCAGGTTTGCAATTCAGGGTCATTTGGCCCTCTTATCCTCCACCTTACTTGGTGTGCAGTATCACTGTCATGTACATTGTGTTGGAAGCAATTACAGATCTATAGAATAAAAGTGAAAATAGTTATTGTCTTTATAGTTTTAAAGGAACACTGCTGATAGTAAATATATGTTGAGCATAAGCAACTGTCTATTAGTAATTAAAATAAGTCTGTAGTCATAAGCTCTTGGATCTAGCTCATTTGCTTACGCGCTTGTGTATTATTACCCGCGAGGGTAATTTTAGTGTCTGCTTGTTTTCAAACCCGCAAAGCCTACCTTTTTTTGTTTGTACCGCTATTGAACTACGTCATAACATATTGCTTTTATTTGGTAAATACTAATATTCCGTAATGGATGTTTGAAATGTTTATCAACGTAAGTATTTTCTGTTTTATAAGCTAAATTGTCCATTGTCCCTTTAAGTCTTAGTATTGTAAAATTATTTTAAAATCCTTTGAAAAAATGTTGGACCTGTCCTTGCCTTTAACAAGTGATTGTGGCTAATATTTTTCAAAGTATTAGGTCTACATTAACAATGGGCTTACATGCTCCGCTAGGTGGTGCTCTTGTTCAGTGTAGAGTTATGCCACTTTTTAAAACTTTTACAGTTTAGCAACATATGCACCATAATTCATGAAGGATTGCACCCCTTGACATCAACATTTATAATTACTTTGATTGTCCTTACTGAAATAAGCACATGTCAGGCAACACAAAGGTTCCGTGGAACACCCATTTAGTTTAAAATTTGGATTATAAGACATTTGGATAAATAAGACAAGAGTTACGGAACTTTGTTTTTTTCCACTGTATATAACATAAAATGGAAAGTATGTGTTTTACAATGAAAATGTTCACACTTGTAAAGTATCATACGAAGATGTACTCCAACATTGCACTCGTACAACAATATTTTTCTTAACTGTTAAGTGCTTTCAAAGAAATACTTTTTTTTTAGTATCATGGACGAAATGCACCTGACTTCATTGATTATAGATGATTATTTATTTCCATTTACATAACAGGGACAGAATTGAAACATTGCATAGCATGGCAGACACTTAGGGATCACTTTATTCATCTTTGTCATTCATCGTTGCTATCTTTCGTTTGTCACACATTAAACTGCAAACTAACCTTGGCTATAACTTTAATAAAAGCATTTGACATGTTCATGAAACTTCACACATATCTTCATTTTACCCCAAGGAATGTCGTTACACATGTCCAATAACTATGACTTTCATTTTAGCAGAGTTATGCCCTCTTCATGAAACGTTCAGAAAGTTTGAAAAACAGGTCGTATTATGGTATTACTCATTCCGCACGATAACTCAAAACCATAACATACACACTCATGAAACTTAGTACATAGGAATTGGTGAGAGGAGGAACACTATTGTTTTGAAGCTCAATAGGTCAGAGGTCAAGGTCACCATGGCATTGTATGGAAATACACATTCCGCACAATACCACTGTACCCACACTCATGAAACTTCGTAGGTATTTTGCCATTAGTAATTGGTGAAAATCAAATTGTCAGTCAAAGGTCAAAGTCGCTATAACCTTATATTGAAATACGCAATCCGTACAAAACCATTGTACCCACACTCATAACACTTCTTAGGTACATTGCTCTTAGTAATAGGTGAAAGGTCTAATTCGCCAAGACTTCATATTGAAATATGCATTCTGAGCGATAACTTCGAAAGCTTAACTCCTACACTTCCCTTAGTAAGAGGAAGTTCCCTATTGATTTTAGGGTCAGTACCGACACTCATAAAACTTCACAGTTACATTGCACTTGCCAATGGTTGGAAGAGAAACCCTGTGATTTTTGAAGTCAGAAGGTCAAAATTGAAGGTCGCCATGACCTTATGGAAAAACACATTTTTTGGATAATTTTATATAGAAATATGAATTACGCGCATTCACTTCAAAACCATAGCTCCCACAATTGATTTTTGGTTCAGCAGGTCAAAGGTTAAGGTCACCATGGCATATGTAATTACAAATATGCGTGATAACTTGAACACCACTACACCCACACTCTTTTATTGGTGAGAGAAAGAACATTGATGTTGTGATCAGTATGTCAAAGGCCAAGGTCACCATGACCTTAAATGGAAATAGGCATTACGCGCGAATATTTTGAAAGCATGAAACTCATACTTATGGAACTTATCATTAACTTTCCAGGTACATTACCTTTGGTGAGAGAAGGAAATCTGTTGTCTTTTGGGTAATCATGTCAAAGGCCAATTTTGCCATAACCTTATATGGAAATACACATTTCGCGTGATAACTTCGAAAAAGTATCACCCACTTTCATGAAACTTCATTGTTACATTACCCTTGATGAGAGGGAGTGCCCTATTGCATTTTGGATCAGGTCAGAGGACAAGGCCACCATGACCTTATATGAAAATACACATTCCGCACAATAACTTTCCTTGAAAGCATAACACCCAAGCTCATGATACATTATAGTTACATTGCCCTTTGTGAGAGGAGGAACCCTATTGTTTTTGTTGTCAGTAGTTCAAAGTTTAAGGTCACCAACCGTATATGGAAATATGCATCATGCACGAAAACTTTAAAAGCATAACACACACAATCGTGCAATTTCATTGGGGCGTTGCCCTTGCTGAGATGTGAAACTCCATTTATTTAAGGCCAGTCAGCCAAATGTCAAGTTCGTCATGACCTTATATGGAAATATGCATTCCTAGCGATAACTTCAAAAGCATGACACCCACACTCGTAAAACGACATAGGTACATAGTCCTTGATGAGAGTTGCTAACCCTAATGTTGTGGGTCTGTAGGTAATAAAGGTCACTGAATTCATGTCAGTTGCATTCTTTGTGATGACTTTGGAAGTATAACACCCATCCTCATACAATTTCATTGGGACGTTGCCGTTGGTCAGAGGAGGAACCCGGTTGTTTCTGGAGCCTTTAGGGCAAGTTCACCAATGTATAGAACTAGTATAGAACTAGTCATTCTCTGAGACTCATAAAATATAAATATAAATCCGTAAATAAAACAAATGCACTCACAAAACTTTATAGGTGCATTGTTTGATGAGAGGAGCTCTGTTGCTTTTGGGTCAGTAGGTCAAAGATCAAGGTCACCATGACATCATATGGACATACATACTGCAGGAATATAACAACTTCTCTCATGAAACTCTATAGGCCTGCACATTGCCCTTGGTGAGAGGAGGAACCCTATTGCTTTTGGGGTTAGTAGGTCAAAGGACAAAATCACCATGACCTCATATAGACATACACATTCCACATAACTCTGTTGAGAGCCCTTGGTTAGAGGCGGAAGCCTATTCCGTGAGGGGTTCAGTAGGTCATCAAGGTCACCTCACTGTAGCTTGTAACTGTTAGATACGTTACAGAATTAGTAATATCACGTTAAAGCAACACTGGATATGCCATGAAGTTTGTAAATCAAAACACTTTTGCTAGGGAAAATACTACATTTTTGGCCGGTAACAGTATTAAAGCTTTTTTTACTAACAGCAGTTTGGACAATTACACTATGTGGACATGCCTTGAAGTTTGTGCGTCACTTAATTTTTCTATTATATAATATTTTCATCTGGTATGGAACTACCGTTTATAGACAAATTGTTGGTATCCCTATGGGTACGAACTGTGTACCCCTTGTCGCAGATTTGTTTTTATATTGCTATGAAAGAGATTTAATGTTGTCTTTCACCAGATACCCAGGCAGATGTTATTGAAGCCTTTAATGACACTTCTCGGTATCTGGATGACATATTTAATGCATGCCGTGGTCAGATCGTCCAATCCATTGAGGATTTTAGTATTAAATTGTGTCGTAGAGAACATGCTGACCCTAAATCTCATTCTACTAGGACAAATATTATTTTTAACATCATAGATACCCGTATTAACTTCTATAAGGCTAAACCCTCCATACTTCCCTCTAGACCTCGAATAAATAAATTTGTTTTAGTTCCAGCTGATAAAGTAGCCAATAATATGATTATTGTTTGACTCCTCCATTAGGTCAATGTTTTATCTCAGGAACTCGGGAGTACTAATTTGTATACTCCAGTGCAATCTACTGAAGATAATGTCGTTTCGACGCATTTCACTCAGTGCAAGATTTTCAAGGCTGGAATAGACGAAAAGGAAAACAGACTTCCAACTATGTAGGCCTACTGGATTACCAAATTACACAAACAACCATATAAAGCCCCTTTTTTCCAATTCTAGTTCTTGCACTACAAATATCTCCAAACTTTTAACATCTTGTCTTACTGCCGGTAAAGATCACTTAACAAATATTGTGCTGAAGCTTATAAAAAATCTGGGATTAATTTATTTTGATCTATTAAAAATACAGGAGACGTTCTTGATACAATTTGCAATAAACGTCAAGCTTCATCTATAAGTACTTACGATTTTTCTACATTAACTTAACAAAGCTAATAGTTCCGATATTAACGCTTCTTTTCTCTATTTACATCTCTCTATTGAAAATGGTGATATTGTTGATTTTCCCCGAGCAAATTCTTATGGGGTCTATATGTCTCAACTTTTTATTCGTTTTCCTAGAACTTGTACTCGAGTTGAGGACTTTAATATTCGTTATCTTTGTATGACTGAAAAGCTACTCCATCAGGGCTACCGTTACATCAGACTTCGTAAAACCTTTGCATCTATCATTGAAGCTGTCCATAAGTATATTTTAGCAAGCAAAAGATTCTAATTTACATTTATGGAGTAGTTTAATGAGACTGGATTCATTGTCAAACTCGATGTGTGGCCCAGTCGGTCCTCGCAACATGAGGGGTAGTGTCCAGTGTGTCCAAGTGTTCAAACTATCTTTTTTACTCATATACAATTAACTCACTAATTATTTTCTCTTTCTCTAGCATATTTTTTAATTAGATTATTCGAAAATATTACGTGTTTTTTTTTATGTCTTCTTCCATTTTTATATATATATAATCATCTATAACGTTTTGTTCATTGAAAACATATTTAAGTTATCCGCTATGTAAATTGATATGCATGTAAATCCTTGTTCCCATGGATAGGATCTCTATAAGCATTTTGCTTTCGTTCCAATACATTTAACTATTGCATGTAACATTTGTATAATGCGTTATGTTTGAAATAACATATGTTTAAACCAAGTTGAAGGTCACTTCATTGACAAGAAATTACTATATAAGTTTCAATCTGGTTTCAGACGTGCGTGATTTTGCTACGGATACTTGTCTAATACCCACTTGTAAGTGAGTCTTTTCAGACTTTATTAGGTTTCAAATGGATAAACGCAATTTTGTGGGGATGGTTCTACTTGATCTGCAGAAGGCTTTTGACTCCGTTGATCATGATATTCTTCGATGAAATGGAAGCGTTAGGACTTAGTAATGATGTCATTAGATGGTTCAGGTCATACTTGTCTGACAGACAACAGTTGGTGGATGTTTCCGGTACTTTTTCTTCCCATGCCAATATTACATGTTGTCTATCCTGGGGCCACTTTTATTCGTAATTTATGTTAATGACATGTATGCTGTGGTAAAACATTAGTTACGTCTTTATTCTGATGGTATTAGTTGCAGGTAAAAATAAGAGTCATATCGAATATTTTCTGACCTTGAAACTTGAAATAGTCAGTAAGTGGCTACTTAGGAACAAGCTGTCGTTACATCTTGGTAAGACAGAATCTATTTTATTTGGTTCTAATCCCAGGTTGAGATCACAGTCCAAGATGAATATATCTTGTAACGGTAAGACTACAGAGTCTAAATTTTCAATCAAATACCTTGGTGCAACTCTAGATCAGAGTTTATCTTGTGAAACAATGGCACGGTTTATCATACAGAAGGTTAATTTAAAGTTAAAGTTTCTATATAGAAAACAAAACGTGCATATCTCACTCAATATACTAAGACACTGCTGGTTATGTCCCTTAATCAGTGTCAGTTTGATGTTCATTCTGGTTTTCAGTGTTGTCCATATTATTGAAAAATAGACTTCAAAATAAATTTGATAAAGTTTGTTGTAAAATAGAACACATGTAGGACCAGAACATTTCAAATTTCTGAACTGGTTACCCGTTATAAAAAGAGTTGATCAAATTAGTTTATGTCATGTTTTTAAAATAAAGTCAGGTATTGCCCCTGATTATATGGATTTTATTTTACTTTAGCAAGTTCTGTTCACGAACACTCTACACGATTTCGGGATAAAGGAAGTTTCTCAATTCCAAAAGTTAAAGGTTTTGGTGTAAAGTCATTTGCATATAAAGGGTGTACTTTATGGAATGAGTTACCTTTTATATAAGAAACATAAATGGTCTTTGGGATTTCAAGGTAGCTGTCAAAAACCAATTCCATTTAATGCTAGTCATTTAAATTGTCTATGTTATAATTAATTTACTATTCATTTAAATGATAGTCAATTGTCCATTTACATTTAATGCTAGTAATTTTTGATTATCTATGTGATATTATTAAAGTGCCAAATTCAAAACATTTTAAGAACTAAATAAATTATTTATGCCTCGCATGTGCCAATGTTAAAAAACAATGTGTTACATGCTGGACAGTTTATGTGATACATAAGCCTTTCTGTGTCACGCCATCATTATCAAGGTAAGGGTAAATCATTTCCCCCGTTTATGTGTTATCCTTGGCTTTGATGTGCATGGTTTCAGAATGGTATTACTCTCCAAAAAAACAATTATGAGTCTATTAGTTAAAACTCTGATTGATATTTCCTATTGGTGCTGCCTTGTTGGTTAGAGATTAGATGATGGCGCGGATTTCGTTATTTACACTGTCCTGTTTTAATGTGATGACAGTAGGGTAAGTGTGAGGTTTGGTGCACCCTAGAACCGGTTTAAACCCCCAGTGGCCTACTTTGCCACTGACCGTTCCAATGCGGTAGCCCTATTGTCAACCCTTTTGTGTTTGTGATGTCGTTTGCATTTATTATTACTTTTGCCTTCTTGTTTGTCTGTTTGCGTGTTTGTTTCTGTGTTTTGTGGTTGACTGTCCTCCTTGAATGCTACTTTCCCTGTCCGATCTTTTTATATTTCTTTATATCTCATGCATGCATTTTATCTTTATTTTATGCATTGTGTTGTTTTTTAACCATGTATATACATCTGTATTTATTGCGGAAATAAATCTATCTATCAATCTATAAGCAGAGTATAACTTGCCTTTTAATATTACACTTAACATTGTGTTACCAACCGATGATCCTTTAGCATGTTTAGCGGGGCATACGTGTCCCACGGACACATTTTCTAGTGTTTTTTTGTCATAATATATGTTTTAATTTTAATTAAAGTAATATGGATGGAATGGTCGGAGTGAGGAGACCGATACAACTGTGTCACGAATACAGACTAATATGATTACTAATTCATGAATATTTAGTAAGGAAACAAGAAAAAAACACCACAGAACCGTACTTATGCTATAGTTTGTTAATTATCAGGTTAATCAGTCTTAGTTGAAAAAGATGAGCAGATCAAGGTCTATCAACGTATTCTCTGATTTAAAGGTTGCCCTTGACTTAATAAAGATAAAACAATTTTTAAGGGACATGATTTCAAATGCATTTTATTTGATTTTATTAATAAATTTAATCAATAAACCCAGGTTATTAATCTCAAAATGTTTTTGAAAGCATTTACAATTATGGAAACCCAACTTTCGATACTGTTTTTAGTTATGAACCTCTTTTTGATCGAAAACCGAACACCATTAGACCATTTGGTCTTCGTATTAAATCAAAATTAAGAGACATTGAAATCTACCTAAATTTGATTGCCAAGTACAAAGTACCACAAATTCCACCGTGGACTTTGGAAACACCAGCATTTATTTTTGATAGTTGTAAAAGTAACAAATCCAGTACAGATCCTACTATCTTTCAAAGCAAATTTAATGAAATTAAATAGAAATATAGTAACTTTCAACATATATACACATATGGAGATAAGGTAGCTGCAGCAGCTGTTGTGCACAAACACAGCAAAAAGAGCCGCCTTCCTGACAAGGCCTCCATCTTTTCAGCTGAACTTAAGGCACCTGAACTTGCGTTAAACTATATTCAAAAAATCTATATGCAAGAATCTGATGATGACCATTTTGTAATATTTTCTAATACCTTTTCATCTCTTCAAGCACTGGTTAATATGAAACATGATAACTCAGTTGTGCTTAAACCTTTAGAAAAGTACAATTCTCTTAGAGTTGATAATGTTATTCTTTTTTGCTGGCTTCAAAAGAAATAGAAATACTTGGTAATTATAGAGCTGATTGTGCTTCTAATTAACATAATATCTAATGCCAAATTACCTTATACTGATTTTAAAAGTTGTATTAATACACATATTCGTAACTCTTGGCAAGCAGCATTGGGATTTGTCAGTGAACAATAAACTCCATACAAAATAATCCGTTACTCGGAGAATGGCGTCCTTATAATATACCCATTCGTCGAGAAAAAGTTGTCCTAGCCAGGTGCAGGATAGGGCATACACGTTATACTCATTCATATGTATTACAATGTCAGCAATTAACCGAATGTATACTCTGTTTTACACCGTTAACGGTCAAACATATCTTGATGAAATGTGTAGACTTTGTTCCTATGCGGCAAAGGCAAAGGTACTATACAGTTAATACTATGAAAGAGTTATTTGATACTATAGATTTTAGGCTTGTTTTAGATTATCTGAAAGAAATCATAATTTATAAATCATTATAATATGTTCTTATATATATTTACATGTTGACGGCATTTGTTGATTTACATAATATATTTACATAGTTTATATTACTACCATATCATCCCTTATTTGTAAATAGTTTTATCTTTATACATTTACATTATTTGTTTAATTACTACTTCATTTCTTCATCTTTCATCAGTTTTTGCGGAGAATATGATCTATGTATGTGTCGACGTGCCGTAAATCACCATTCATTCATTCATTCATTCATTCATTCATTCATTCATTCATTCATTCATTCATTCATTCATTCATTCATTCATTCATTCATTCATTCATTCATTCATGCATGCATGCATGCATGTATGTATTTATTCATTCATTCATTTTTGTTGAATTAAAAGCGTATTATAATGTAACTACAACATACAAAATTTATTTTAGTATTTTTTTTTTTTTGCTTTAGATAACCAAAAGTTATTGAAACATCACTTGAATGACAAAGAGACAATCTGGAACATCGCATGCCATGAGGCTGGCCACACCATCGTAGCGTATTACACCACTTTTAACAGGAAAGATCTTAAAACCACCATAGTACCAATGGCATCAGCTAACCGTATAGTTCTCGGTCATGTAAGTAGTCACATGGTCACCCAGAAATACTGAGGTATCTTTACACATTTTCATTTGTAAAACAAACATACATAAGTCTGGACTCATCCCACCTTCCCGAAGTACTTTGTTGTCTAGCCAGTTTGCAGATCTTGACTTAGTGATCACAATGCCATGATTCAAGTTGTATGACTTGTGTTCATTCGTTCGTTAGTCCGTTATTTGCTTTTTTAAAAATGTGGTCTAGTGGTAGAGCGTTGGACCCATGATCCAAAAGTCGTGGGTTCGATCCCCGCCATAACCATATGTGTTGTGTCCCTGAGCAAGACACTTCATCTGCATTTGCTTAGTACTGGTTCTACCAAGGAAGACATCGATTAAAATAAGTTCAAAGAGCGTTCATTATAATCCGATGTATCAGTACTTTGAATGCAAAGCTAGCGAGCACTTCTGCTTATGTGTTATAGTCAGGACTTTATAAACATCACAACACGCACTTTCCAGTCACCAATTTAATTGTATATACTAATTCAAACTAAATCAACAGAAAACGTATTTCTTATCAAAGTACAGTCCTATTTAAATTTGTCTTAGTTCTAACAGTTAAATATAACAGAATTCAAATTGCCAAAACTATGAGTCTAACGGACTGATTATTGCAAGCTTAAAAGTGCCTAAAACATAGACATGACTTCAACTCAAGACTTGCATATAGACTAGCCTGCCAGGAACACGGAGCGGGCCCATCTTATACAAGTTCTCTCGCGGCAACAGCCGTGAAAAACTGTCCAAACCACCACCCGGTTCCTGACTTATTGCCGCTAATATGGCCAGCATTCAATCTCTTGTGACACCAGTATGTGGTTCAGCTTTTGATCAGACACAAATTATACTCATAAATAGCAGCCATATGGCTTATGCATGACAACAAAGTCAGCGCTACCGGTCTTTTTAATGAGATTGTTGAACATATAATATAGTAAACAGCACATCAGACATTAATTATATAGCTGTATTCATGTAACTGACCAACTTAAATGCACGCACGTGTCACACAGCTGCCTTAAGCAACGTACTGATGCAACCACCAACTGACCGAAATGGTCAACAGTATGCTTAACTAATATAATGAAACACGAAGTCTATATTCTGTACTTTGATAGGATGCGAGATACTATAAGATATTTCAATATATGATCAAAAAACATTAAAACCAATACGACTTTAACACACTTATATATAACCACACCATTGCTGGAGAAGGATATGTTTTCCCAGCATGTGTCTTTTTTGGAGACTATGAAGGGTTCTGTAAATATTAAGCAGAATAAGCCCCACACTATTTACTGGATTCCAAAACTAGACAGAAAAACACAAAGCACGTTTTATCGCAAATTCTAGTTTATTTACTTATGTGACTAAACAGTTTCCCTCCTGCCTTTCTGCGATTAAAGGACATGTAAAATATTGCTAAAAGGTTGCAGCATTCAAGGACGACAGTCAACCACAAACACACACAGAAACAATGAACATTACAAAAACAAAAGTTTGACAATAGGACTACCGCCTTGGAACGGTCAGTGGCAAAAAAAAAAGCCGCTGGGGATTTAAACCAGGTTCTAGGGTACATCAAACCTCACACTTACCCTACTGTCCCCCAATAAAACGGGACAGTGTAAATAAAGAAATGCCCGCCATGAACTATTCTTTAACCAACAAGGCAGCATTAATAGGCAAAATCTGGTCGCATATGTTCTTTTTCTTTTTTTTATAACGTGAAAATAATTTATAAAGACCTCATAAGGTTACACTCCACTAATTTACGTTGTGTCGTGTCTCGTCACCGTCCCGTTGCATTATTTAAAAAATAAACGTTTGCATATTTTCTTTTCCTTTTTGGTATGAAAACCACAAAAGGGTTATTTCCACTAAGTATACAGACTTCATAAGGTTACACTCCACTAACTTTTACTTTATTTAACAGCTAATGGATTCATTTTCTTTGTTTTTATGATTTTAAATTACATAATGAAAACTTCATAAAATTACACACTATGAATTTCAATATCTCATAAGGGTTGAGGATACACACATATTCAAACAGGTCACCAAGCGGGGGGTATTAATCACATTTAGTGATAGCTCTAGTTGCAGTTGGGAAGAGGCCGAATTTTGGCCCCACTTAAACAGGTTAATAAAGTCCTGCCCTAGGTATTCCAGCCTTGAAATTCAACAACCATTCTTCAGACAATTCTTAGACTTGAGCTCAAGTACTACAATTTCATTCACAAATATTCCCATGAATTTCATAGATAAACAATCGTATGAAGTTGCTATATATTAGTATTTATCATATTAATACATGTATATGCGCTTCTTATGAACGTTTATCCTTTACACGTATAGAAATATGTGTGATTGAAATTTGCATACTTGGGCTTAAGTGTAAGTCAATTCGCAAGAATGGTTGGTGAATTCAAAGCCTGGATTAATCTGTGTGCCTTTCCTCTTTCTGGAGATACTGTAAATAATACCCTCAATGATGCGTTGATGAGCCATTAAATTACAATTTAATTTGTGTTGTGCTGTTTTGCTTACATACATATTTACCATTTTCAGGCAACATATCCGCAGAAATTATTACCTTCAAAGGCTGATTTGAAAGTCAATATAGCTATTACTTTGGGAGGTCGTGCTGCAGAAGAAGTTGTATTTGGTGCAGATAATGTCACCATAGGTATTTACAGTCACAGACTCCGTGCAGGGGCAGATACAGGATTCGAGATTATGGAGAGGGGGAGAGGGGGTGCGTTGGGGTCACTTGTAAAACAACCGTTGACAACCAAACAAAAAAAAACAAGAATACAATGGTTTTACATAATAATTTATGTTAATTCTCAGATTGTTATGTCTCCGTGGCCGAATGGTTAGCGACGTTGCGTTGTAAACGTTCGCCTCTCACAGCTGGGGTTAGAATCTCATTGGGAGCTCGACTTGTAAGTGAGGAAGCGTCCATTCTTGCAGATGGCGGGGGTATACAGTACTGGTTCTACCCAGGAAAAGTGGGTGGTCTGCCTCCACCACAAAAAAAACATAGTCATATATATAACATTGCATGCGTTGAAAATGACGTAGAACTCCGTACAAACAAACAAACAAAACATATTTTAATGGACGTTCCCCCGCCTGAATCCGCCCCTGTGTTGATCTTACAGGCTCGCTTTTATATAAATATATATATATATGAGACTGTGGCTGTCTGCGTCTTCTGCTGGACCTATTTTGCTCATATTTCTTGCAGGAATGGTTATCATTGGCAATATCAGATCACGCTATATATTGTGATTCGGTTACACTGTATCGCGTATATATTGTGATTCGGTTACTCTGTATCGCGATACGTATCACAACGTATTATTTCAACAAGGCGAGTGTAGTATCATGGCAAAAACGCCGAATACTCTAGAAAATAGGACAATGGAACTAAACTAATTGAATTTACTTATAAGCAACACTAAACAGCAGTTTTTGCGTAGAAACATCTTGACATGTTTTGAGTCATGCGCTCCGGGGCCCGCAGTATTATATATTGATCTAATTACAAAAGACATTATTTACACACCATTTATGGAAGATCCGTATCGGTCATAGTTAAAAGTATTAAGAAATCAAATTATAAGAGTAAATGAATTGAATTGAATTTAACGGCTCATCAACACAGTATAGGTTGTTTAGAGCCGCGCCAGAGAGACATAGGAATCCGGGAACCGTGCCCTGCTCTTATTATCGAATAGATTCCTATGGTTCTTAAACGTGCTCGGAGGATATACCGATACACGGGACCACCCGGTTTACGTCCCAATCCGACGGACTAGGCTAAGGGAAAGTGTCTTGCCCGAGAACACACCGACAAAACTCAGTTTAAATGAATGTATTTCTTTTCTATATATGGAAGCATGTGAAGGTATTTTAATTATGCACTATAGGGTCTGCTGTAATTGATAGCGCTTGGTAACTTGCTATAAATACACAACGTCGCAGTAGAAACGGAACCAATCCTACCCAGAGTCCTCTGTCAACGTTAAAGAAAGTAGGGCGAACGGCTTGGTCACGTGATTATTCAAAACAAGTTAACACGATGTTTATAATCAATCCTTTTGCGTGATCCGCAAAGATAAAATATAGACCTTTATTCAATATTTTCAAATTGTTTTTCTATGAGTTAATTTTTTTAGTAATTTTCTGTTATCGAGCTTTGGTTTGAAATGTTTACATGAGGAGACCCAAGTACGTATTATATTTGTAATAATGTAAGTATAAACTTATATGGTGAGTGGCTTTCAAAATCGCGACCATAATAAAAATAGCCAACACTTAAAACATTTTCTGAAGAACTAACCGAGATTTTGACAGATCTTTTTTCAGAATTGATGGCTAATAGGTTATATATAGGTACTAAATTATATCAAGAGTTGGTTTTTCAGATACATCAAATATTATTAAATATGGTTGCTATGTCAATGTGCATTTTGTATTGTGTGAGTATAAAAGTGATGTATAAAAGCAACATTTTTCTGAAATAGTCAGTCTAAATTATATTGCATGATTGATAGGTCTACATGATTGATAGACCTAGGATAAAGTAGTACAGAAATTAAAACTTGTTCTGAAGCTCTCTACATGGCATGGTACTACCACATGACACGTCATGCACCCACACATAAGACTACCAGTATAAACTATAGTACTTTGCCAGATTGTTGATATCAATGACAGATTGGACAAGTTCAAAAACCAGCAAGATCAGACCAGTAACACCAGAGTTTTGTCCATTGATTTTCGTATAGGGAAGGGCCGGGGGCGGGGAATGCGTAGAAGAGGGCGTGTCTAGTTTTATACAAAGGAATATCTTTAAACAAATACCCTTCTCTGGAGCTATGATGTATAATATTTTTACACGTACCATACGCTTATGGTTCTCTATGAAGTTTGTTGAAATCAGGACCATGGAGTCAATGTTGGCTCCACCCCAGGGGTCATGTTTTACATAGACTTATATAATGAAAAACCTTAAAATATTTTCTTCTCTAAAACCCCAGTTATACACTTACTGGGCATGACCGTATGATACAACCGTCCAACCAGCATCACCCCTGGGTCTATTCCCACCCCTGGGTCATAACTTGGAAACTGTTGAGATCCCCACCGAAGAACCATATACCCTTACGGGGCATAAACAAACATACAGATACAACCATGCAACCAGCATCCACCCCAGGATCTGCCCCTGCCCCTAGGGACATAACCCCTATGTCATAACATGGAAACCATTGTGATCCACCACCCTTTAACCATATATACAAGTACTGGGCATGAACAAAAGGATAAAATCATTTAATCAGCATCGGCCCTGGGGCCTATCCCCACCCGCATGGATACTACTCTATGTCATAACTTGGAAACTTTTGAGATCCCCACCCAATAACCATATATACTTACTTGGCAAGAACAAACGGATACAACCATCCACCCGGCCTCGGTCCGAGTGTCTGTTCCCACCCCTGGGGACATAACACCTGAGTCATAACTTGGAACGTTTTTGAGATCCTCACCCTATAACCATGCACTTACTGCATGATGGATACAACTATGCGACCAGCATCAGTCTATCCACAACCCTGGGTAATAGCCAGTGGGTCAAAACCACCCAACCAGCGTTGACCCCGGGGTCGGTCCCCACCTTTGGGACATAGCCCTTGGGTCATAACTTGGAAACAATTGAGATCCCCACCCCATTAACCATATATAACAGAGCTGCAACAATGTGACAACAACCGTAATGCAATATATTGAACCGTATTGCAATGCGTATTACAATACGGTTAAAAATGTTATTTAAGTACAAACAGTTTGAAAGCTACTAAGATTCAAGCCTTTTATATGATATTTTTATTTTGATAGGGATTGGTATACACTTAGTAAGAACGTGAAATTAACAGCTATTAACATTTTCAAACATTCGAAAACGAGGCTGACTTATTTCATGTTTTTCTTCACAAACGGTGACTGTATTTAGAATTAAGAAATATGTATTGTATAAACATGATATATATGTAAATTAAAAAATCTTGAGGAAAATGAGAATGTCAACAATTTAGGTAAGATCGCTGGGCAGAGAGCATTGTCTGAGATAACAAAACTATTATATTAAATTTCTGCCTGTTATTCTGAGGGAATTAAATGTTGTAATTCTCCTGGGAAATAAATCCCGAGGGAAATTATAAGCTTTTGCCGGAACTACTTTTTTTAATTACATTGTTGTGACAGTTATGGTGTATTCTTGCGAGAAGTTCGAAAGTAGAACTATTTATTGAATTAAAGGCACATTCTTGTAAATAAATGTAATATATAAGTTAATCAAACAGTGTTGATTAACCTCTATATAATTACCAAATTTTTGGCATATTTACAATAATATTTTACGACTATGATCAATTATTGGCAATTTAACTACTTCAAGAACGCCGATCTTAAAATGACAAAAGGGACGCCGCAATTTAAATGTGTACTCCCTCGTTGTTCGCTATTTATCTCGCCTTTTTTGTTTTTTATTAAACTTTGAATGTACTGAATCATTTTGTTGGTAAAATATCGGTTCGACAAAACTGTACAATTTATTTGTATCTTGAACTACATTTTACCGGGGTATCGATTAACCGTTGCAGCCCTTATAATTATATACACTATTCAGGGCCATGTAAGCTTTTTTTTTTCTCACTTGAATTCCACCAGATTTGTACAGCCAGTAGAGCGATACAGGCCCTCTTGGACCTCGTGTTCATTATCTAAACAAAAACATTTACAGGCTCAAATGAAGACTTACTCAAAGCCACAACAATTGCAAGCATGATGGTCAGGTCTTCTGGAATGTCTGAAAAGGTTGGTGCATTTTTGCCTATAATATTTATGTTCCCTATAATATTTATTCCCTATAACATTTATTTTCCCTATTATATTTTTTAGTCCCCTACAGATGTTTCAATGGAGAGGACTTTAGGTTTATGAACATGGTATGATGGTAGAGGGCAATGAGGGGATTATGCACGTTATTTTATTATGTTGATTTGTCAAAAATATGGGTGCTATGGCAACGGAAATTATGCAAATACACAAAAGCTACTTATACAACTGAAACAAGCGTCTATCTGTGTAGAGAAAGAACAAGCGCCAATCAGTCAGAGAACCAGATTAAACGGAAACAAGCGTCTATCTGTGTAGAAGAAGCGGTTTCTTCCGTAGCCTGGTTTCCAGGGAACCAGCTATTACTTCCGCTGAAAAACCGAAATAAGTATAAAGGCTAGCACCCGAAGGTGCAAGCCAATAATCCTTTGATAACAATAGAAATGCTTAATGCAAATTTGTGCATAGGTAAAAGGGGAGAGAGGAGATCATGCACATCACCTTGTTTTATTGATATGTAAAAAAAATGTAGTTGCTATGGCAACATAAATTGAAAATACACAAAATACACGGTTACTAAAACGAAAATATGGTTTACGCTCAATAACTTTAGTTATGAATGAGATATTGTAAAGAAACTTTATGAGTAGGTAGCTTATATGAACAGAAAGCGTGGGATTGCATTTTGGGTCACTGGGTCAAGGTCACTTTTAATTAAAATAGATAAATGGTTTTCGCTCAATAACTTTAGTTAGGAATGACGTATTGACTGAAACTTATTTGTGTTTTTTTGGTAGCTTATATGAAAAGCAATTTTAAGATTCCATTTGGGGTCAAGGCCATTGTTACTAAAAAAGAAAATTAGTTTCCGCTCAATAACTTTAGTTAAGAATGAGATTATGGAATGAAACTTTATGGGTAGGTAGCTTTTATGCAAAGGAAGCTTGGGATTGTATTTGGGGATACTGGGGTCAAGGTAAAGGTCACTCTCACTAAAATTAGAAAAACAGTTTCCGCTAAATTACATTTGTTAGGAATGTGGTATTGGCCTGAATGTTGGTGTATGAAAATGACAGCTTATATGAAAAGCAAGTTTGAGATTGCATTTGAGACCACTGGGGTAAAGGCCAAGGCTACTGTTACAAACAACAGAATAACAGTCTTATCAACTCTAGTTAGGAATGAGATATTGTAATTAAACTTTATGAGTAGGTAGCTTATTGGGATTGTATTTAGGGTCAAGGTTACTGTTACTAAAAATAGAAAAAATGGTTTCCACTAGTAAATAACTTTACTTAGGAATGAGATATTGTATTGAAACTTGGTGTGTATAGGTGGCTTATGTGAAAAGCAAGTTTGGGATTGCGTTTATGGTCAATGTCACTTTTACTAAAAATGCACGGTAGGGGATGTGTATTGCTCTGAAGCCCGGTAGGGGATGTGTATTGCTCTGCAATAATTGAGAATCTTGTTTTAAATAGTATGTATTTGTCTGACTCCGTCATGTCCATGAAACACAATAGAATTTAAAACTTGTTGCCATGCAACAAAAAGCATAAAGGTTATCTTTCTAAAATAATTATAATAGTTTTCATAACAATTTATTATTAGGAGTTTAAAAAATAATAATAGTGTACACTTTATATTCTGATGATTTTGTTACCATTAAAGAAATTAACCCAAATAACAAAACAATCATACACCACAAAACCGTTTAACAAAGCTCTATCAAGGTGTTTAGGTCATACTAATGTGTATGTGCCGATTAAAAGTATAGGTTAATAAGCTGGTTATTGAAATGTCTCTGACTGAATATGCATAGGGGGAGTTGATCACGGCTCAAGGTTTCTCGGAGTTTACAATTTTTTCATCACCTGTTATACATAAAATTAATTATGAGTTGGTATCTCAAAATATATATACCGTCAAACCTGTCTTAAGCAGCCACTCAAGGGAAAAACCAATAGTGATTTCTAAAAGCAGGTGGCTGCTTAATAAATGTTGATTTACATTAACATTGTTTAAACGGGATATAGAAAATGTGGCTGCTTAAGACAGTTGGTTGTTTAATAGAGGTGACCATTAACACAGGTTTGACTGTATATATATACCGCATCATCAGTAGGTTTAGAAACTTTACATAATTAATTATATTGTCTTTATATGCTTTGAGTCTTGTTGAGTGAAAGTAATGTATTAAGTATGATTCACACCTGAGGTTCTGTCCCATGGTAGACCTATTTATTGACCAAAATTCTGATTTACATCCAAGGTCTGTCCCATGGTAGACCTATTTATTTTCCAAAAACTGTGATTTACATCTGAATGTCTGTCCCACAGTAGACCTATTTATTGTCAAAAAGTATGATTTACATCTGAGTGTCTGTCCCACAGTAGATCTATTTATTGACCCAAAATTGCGATGTAAACCTGAGGGTCTGTCCCACAGTAGACCTATCTATTGTCAAAAAACTGAGATATTTACATCTGAGCGTATGTTCTACAGTAGACTTATTTATTGACCCAAAACTGTGATTTACATCTGAGATTCTGACCTCCAGGAGACCTATTAATTGACCAAAAACTGTGATTTACATCTGAGGGTATGTCCCACTTTATATCTATTTATTGACCCAAAACTGATTTACATCTGATGGTCTGTCGCACAGTAGACCTATTTATTGACCCAAAACTGTGATTTACATCTTAGGGTCTATCCTACAGTAGACCTATTTATTAACCAAAAAACTATGGTTTAAATCTGAGGGCCTGTCCCACAGTAGACCTATTTATTAACCAAACACTGTGATGTACATTTGAGAGTCTGTCATCAAGGTGACCTATTTACTGACCCAAAACTGTGATTTACATTTTAGGATCTATCCTACAGTAGACCTATTTATTAACAAAAAAACTATGGTTTACATCTGAGGGCCTGTCCCACAGTAGACCTATTTATTAACCAAACACTGTGATGTACATTTGAGAGTCTGTCATCAAGGTGACCTATTTACTGACCCAAAACTGTGATTTACATATGAGGGTCTGTCCCACAACAGACCTATTTAACGACCTAAAAGTAGACATATTTATTAACCAAAAACTATGATCTACATCTGAGGGTCTGTCCCACGGCATATCTATTTATTGACTCAAACCCGTATTAACATCTGTGGGTCTGTCCCACAATAGACATATTTATTGACCAAACACTGATATTTACATCTGCGTGTCTGTCCCACTGTAGACCTATTTATTGTCCAAAAAAAATGTGATTTACATTTAATGGACTGCCGCACAGTAGACCTATTTATTGACCCAAAACTGTATGATTTACTTCTGGTGGTCTGTCGTACAGTAGTCATATTTATTGACCTCTAAACAGTATGAATTACATCTGAGGGTCTGTCCCACAGTAGACATATTTATTGACCCAAAACTGTGATTTACATTTTAAGGTCTGTTCCACAGTAGACCTACAGTAGACCTACTTATTGACCTAAAACTGATTTACATCTGATTGTCCCACAGTAGATCTATTTATTGACCCAAAACTGATGTACATCTGAGGGTCTGTCTCACAGTAGACTTATTTATTGACCCAAAATTGTGATTTACATTTGATGGTCTTTCCCAGAGTAGACCTACAGTAGACCTATTTATTGACCTAAAACTGATTTACATCTGATTGTCCCACAGTAGACCTATTTATTGACCCAAAACTGTATGATTTACATTTGAGGGTCTGTCCCACAGTGGACCTATTTATTGACCCCAAACTGTATGATTTACATGGAGAGTTTGTCCTATAGTAGACCTTTATTGAACCCTAAACAGTATGATTTACACCTGTGGATCTGTCCTACTTCACGAACGCCGATCTTAAAATGACAAAAGGGACGCCGCAATTTAAATGTGAACTCCCTCGTTGTTGGCTATTTATCTCGCCTTTTTTGTTTTTTATTAAACTTTGAATGTACTGAATCATTTTGTTGGTAAAATATCGGTTCGACAAAACTGTACAATTTATTTGTAACTTGAACTACATTTTACCGGTGTATCGATTAACCGTTGCAGCCCTTATACTTATATACACTATTCAGGGCCATGTAAGCTTTTTTTTTTCACTTGAATTCCACCAGATTTATACAGCCAGTAGAGCGATACAGGCCCTCTTGGACCTCGTGTTCATTATCTATTTATTGACCCATAACATAGTGTGTGTGTAGTCCTAAGGATTATAGTCCCTCTACCATTTGAGCCCCAATCAGAATCCCTCGTTGACTTCGCATTATGTGTGGCCTTATCCCAAATACAGAAATGTTTTTCTTCTATTCAAACCGTCTAGTTTGGTCTTCGTGTTCTGCCACATGATAAAGACAAAGTAAATAGTAAGAACGCAGAGAGTAGCTATAGTTTAGCACAAGAAGAATTTGTGGATAAGGAAATAGACCTTCTGATAAAGGTAGGTAAACGTTTATCAAATTGTTTGACTTTACGTGATTTTTAGGACATGTTATGCCAAATACCACTGAATGATGAGAGGGCATATAACGTTAGCCATGTCTGAGTGTCCGTCCGTCCCGAAATGATTGTGTGTCTATCTTCTCCCACAGTTTTCAACGGATTGTTTCGAGACTTTATGGGATGCTTACCTATGCTGTAAAGATGTGCATATCAATTCGGCGTCAACATCAACCTTTTATTACCAATTACTGTCCTTTTTCGTAAAATCTTACGTTTATATGGCTGATCGTTTCAGTGTGGGCATTTGTGTCCCTTGGACACATTTCCAGTTTTGTGATAGAGGCAGGTCATCCAATTTTTCCTGTAGAACCAGTACTGTATACCTCCTGTCATCCGTAGGAATCCACGTTTTCTCAAATGTGACTCATTGGCCATTGTGTTTTGTTGTTAGCACGTAGTAAAAAAATAAATAAACTTGAAAATTGAACTATTTTGCATTTGGTCATTATCAAACATTCTGAGGGTCTTGATATGAATAAGAAAAGTTTGAAAAACCTGCTAGTTTGGATTAATAACATTAGAGGAGTGGCCCTTAATTTAGTATGTTGTATTTTACTTCGTTGGCACACTAGCTTCTCCATCTGTCATTTGATCTTCAGGTTATAATAGCGCAAATGAGTCTTCATTCCCCTTCAATAGTAAAGTGAAACAAATTGTTAAAATCTCAATTAGAGTTCTGGGGAGCTTATTTTATCAGGCCGTTAAACATCAACAAAGGAAATGGGGTGTTTAATATCTTCTAAGAAAGTGTTCTTCAGCTGTATGCTAACACCGGGTCAAAGGTCAACGTCATTTTTACCCCTTGGAAGTTCTGGATGCATGAAACTTTACAGGATTGTTGCCCATGATGTCTTGATGATCCTAGCAAAAATTCACGTTGATATGAAATCCAAGATGGCCGTCAAAGGTAAAAATAGATTTTTAAAAACAAGTTCGTTACGACTACTTCTTGAAAACTATAAGTGATATTGATATGGGACTTTTTCTAAAGTAAATGCGTTTAGCGACTACTCCTCTGAACTACTTAACAGATTTTTATTAAACAGGAATGTTGCTCTTGATGTCTAGTTGATCCAAGCAAAATTTCAGGTCGGTCGAACATTTGCGATGGTCGTCACGGCGAAAAATAGATTTTTAAAAAACAAATTTATATCGACTGCTTCTTGAAAACTATAAGTGATATTGATATGGGACTTTTTATAAAATGATCAGCATGACATGATGTTTGTCCTTGTTGAAAATCATTTTGATTCGACGTTAAACATGACTGCCAGCGGACATCTTTGTTTACATAGTTATATATTAAATGCGTGTAGGACTACTCCTCTGAAACTTCTTGACGGATTTTCATGAAACTTCACAGGCATGTTGCTCTTGATGTCTAGTTGATCCTGGCAACATTTCAGGTTGGCGGGAATTCAAGATATATTTAAAAAAATCAAGGTTGTAGCATCTACTTCTTGAAAACTGTAAGTGATATTGATATGCGTCTTTTTCTAAAATGACAAGTATGACATGACATGATGTTTGTCCTTGTCAAAAATCATTTTGATTCGTCATTAGACATGGCTGCCAACGGTCATCTCTGCTTACCTAGAGTTATATAGTAAATGTTTCTAGCGACTACTCTGAAACTAATTGAAGGATCTGCTTGAAGGATTTTCATTAAACGTGCCCGTGTGGTTTCCGGGCAAAGAATAGGGTCACTGCAGATCCCATTAGAGGGATAGAACACCCTCACCCCACACCCACAAATTCATGTTCATTTTATAATTTTTTGTTCAGGTTCATTAAAGGTCTTAATCACGACCCCTGCATTGTTTCAGGTGTCATCTCACCCAATTATTAGAGCAGTGGCAGACAAACAATAAACGTGGCTCCAGCATAAATGGAGTGTCTGCAATAGAATTTGAAGCAACTCTGCAGTTCTATGCCCATTCTCCATATTTTATCTCGATATAAATAAAAGATGAACCTGGAATGTTCAATCCTGTGCCATATAAGCTTTCCTGTGTTGGTTCGCCTTAAAACCCAATTCAATTCATGAAACCTAACAGAAATGTTACTCTTGATGCCTAGCTTCAAGGTCATTGACCTCTTGTTTTTCAATATTCCTGTAACACCCGTGCCTTGATCTGTTATTATGGTAAACTTCGTTTCCAGTTCCTTCCCAGATAAATAATATTTTCCCTCGGCATCAATTTTACGCATGCGTAAAACCTTGCTTTTTCATCTTTATATATAGTTGTTTCTTTGTTTCTGTGTGTGTTTGTAGTTGACAGTCGTCTTTGAATGCTACTTTCCTGTTCGATTTTTATACATGTGTCTATACTGACGAGATAAAGAAACGCCTCATCGGGAATTTCCGCTTTATATTGTATATACCGCACACTTAATGCCACATAATATTCCAAAGAAATCCCAAGATGTTTTGTAAAACAAAGTTGCAGTTGATTAGATAAAGGACACAACTGTGATGTTGTAGACGTTTTAATCACAGTACACTTTATAACAAGAAATTCATAAATATTGAAGTTCCTCTTTGAAAAATTGACTATTTTAGTACTGTAGTTAACGTAAAGAGTTTGCAGAAATTTGCATCCTAAGTTTGCTCACATGCTTGAGCCAAACAGATACTCTGCCAATAATCAAACTTTGAAGAAATACTATTTGCTGTGTTTTGTGTTGTTTTAGTATTTTTTCCGAAAAGAAAGGTCTTACGTAGCCATGTACCATTCGATTAACAGCAGCATAGTGTACATACAATATATAGCGGAAATTCCCGATGAGGCGTTTCTTTATCTCGTCAGTATACTTTTTACGGCCTGTGCTTTTTCTTAAATATGCAATATGCCATATTGGAAACCTTGGGTCGTGGGATCAAATCCCACTGCAGGCTCACTTTCTTTTTTTAATTAATTTAATTGTTTATCTCTACTAGCTGAAGACCAGTCGAGCTTGTGCGATGATGTGCTGTCCGTCGTCCGTCCGTCCGTCATTAACTTTGCCTTGTGGGAATTCTACACCCTCCATTTTTCATCCGATCTTTACCAAACGTATACAGTAGTTATATATCTATAAGATCTCGGATGATGCATTGTTCCATAGAAGAAAGACGGCACTTTTTTCTCTCATCTGGCGATATGTCGATGAAACATGTATGTTTAAATTACTTTTTGACGAAAAATATATGATACCGGTACAATAGAAAAATAGACTGGTACAATAGGAAAATAGACTGTAACCTAGTAGGAGTAACCCTCACCCCAGGGGGAATTTAGTACACCCTATTTTTCTGAAAGCCCATTTTGCTAGACCGTATCAGGGGGAGGGCTACCTGAGTTCGGGCCTTGCATATGGCACCTAGAGCTATATGCAGTATAGTTATAGAGAAATAGCGTTGAGCGAACTCGGCCGACGGCTGCTGGGCCGACCTACAGATCTTGTGACACAACGGGACCATCTTGGACGCCTTGTTTGATTCCGGCTAAATTTCGGCTAGTATACATATGCATATTATACACAGTCTAATTAATAATTTAATATATATATAGAAACCCTTACTTACAGACGAACACCAGTTTTTACAGCAACCTATTTGCACTCAAAATAAGTTTATTTGGTAAAGAATGCAGTGTAACGTAAATTACAGAATAGTTTCATTATGTTTGAAGCGCTTCTCAATTTATATCAATAAAAGTACATGCATTATGTTTTTTACATAGTTTTGATTTAATTTATATTCAACGTTTTAAATGTACATTGAAATTTTAATTGTAATGTAAGGTAACATAGTTTACATGCACGTCACTCACTAAAGCCCAACGCTCAGAATTGATGGCATACTTGTCTCATTTTGAAACTTCTCGTATGTTCTTTCAGAAAATCACACCCTACAAAAGAGTGTGGTCTACAGCCAGCTCAAGAACTAGTACATGATGTGTTGTATTTGTTCGAGAGGTTCTGTCATGTCATTTTTTTAAAACAAATTCCCATAAGGTATCAGCTAGAGCAGGCTTGTTTGTTTATAAAAGCAAATAAAATGTCAGCGTGCCATGCACTCCTTGGAAACATATGATGGGTCAATGGCAATATCGCCAGGTGAGAGTAGGAATGTTCCATAGAAGAAAGACGGCACTTTTTTCTCTCATCTGGCAATATGTCGATGTAACATGTATGTTTAAATTACTTTTTGAAGAAAAAAAATCCAGATTTCGTTTATGTTTGATTAAAAACACATTTTCTTCCAACAAAATAAAGCAGCATTTACCACCTTCTTTTGGGTTTTCTGGTGTATTATTGCACATTGGACTGCAGAAATGTTATACAATTTTTTTTTCCGTTCTTTCTATGCACTTTTAATTTTTTCCCAATATCACAATGCATTACAGAAATCAGCGATTTTAATAATTTTTTCAACATTTTGCCCTAAAATATAAATACTTGAGCATATATGTTATATCTGATACAATAAATGACTTGGATATGTATAGTGTGCAACATTTTATTGCTTCAATTTGATAAGTTTATGTTCAAACTATTTTCAAAAGATAAGGCAATATTTTAAGCATCATAAAGCATCATAAAGCATTAAGCATGGTTCAGGACTTTTTTTCTACTTAATTATTGAACCTTTGTCTATCCAAATGTTACAACATGTCTTTATTCTATTGTCTTAATTTTTTTTTTCTAAATTTTAACCCAATACCCTAATGGTTTACAGAAATCAGTGATTTTTGTCATTTTTTCCAACATTTTGCCCTAAAATGTCAATATTTGAGCACATTTGTTATATATGATGCCAGGACAAACTTGAATATGTATTCTGTGCAACATTCTATTGCTTCAATTTGATAAGTTTATTTTGACAACAATACACATTTTCCGCCCCAAAATTAAGGCATTTCCAAACATCACGCGGTTTGGATTTTTTTTTCTATTTAGTCAGTGGACCTTACCCTGCCCAAAAAGTTTACAATATTTCTTTTTTCTATTGTATTAGATATATTTCTAATTTTTAGTTAAATATCCCCCAATTTTTTTACAGAAATCAGCGATTTTATTCAATTGTTTAACATATTTTACCCAAAACTTCAATATTTAAGTATCGGATCCATAATTTATATGGTGGGACATGTAGAGATGCGTTCCGAAAAAAGATTCCATCAATTCAAATTGGTTCTAATATATTCTATTCTTTTTCTAAAAAATAATTCCAGATTTCGGCGATTTTCGTCTAAAAACGCAATATTTTCCCCCAAAATTCACTAAAGCCCCAACGCTCAGATGGCACACAAGTTTCATTTTGAAGCTTAATGTATATTCTTTCAGAAAAGCATACCCTACAAAATTCCGGTCTACAGCCAGCTCAAGAACTATATTATCTCACCTTATACGTTTAGCTGAACAAAGTACTTTGTAGGATTAGTAAAATAATCCTTATCTTTCAGCTATCTCCTCCTTACCAATGGATTTTCATTACAATTGGATAAAATAAAATGCTTGAGGGAATGAGGCAAAACATATCTGGTTTATATGTTGCGACATAATACAAACATTTTTTTTTTTCAAAAATAAACATACCATCAAATCTGTAACTTTTGCCTTCTTGTTTGTCTGTTTGCGTTTTGTTTCTGTGTTTTGTGGTTGACTGTCCACCTTGAATGCTATTTTCCCTGTCCGATCTTTTTATATTTCTTTTGATCATTTACAAAATCAATATCGGCTTGAAGGGATAAATCATCTTGTCTTACCAAGGTTCATAATGATAAAATATTGTTATCTACACGGTCGGGATCCAGTCCTTAAACATTGTACACTCTTAGATCTAAAGAGGTGCTATGTAGGATTTCCAGTCCGCCTTATTTACCTCTTCTAGAGTGCCTAGCATTTTGAGGATGGTCTAGAGAACCATTTGCTTGAGGGTGGTAAGGGCTTTGCGTGACCTTACACAACTCCTTGATGAGTCTGCTCTCAAAATTCCTCCCTTGATCATAATGTAATCATTCTGGGAAACTATAGAAATATAAAAAGATCGGACAGGGAAAGTAGCATTCAAGGAGGACAGTCAACCACAAAACACAGAAACAAACAGGCAAACAGACAAACAAGAAGGCAAAAGTAATAATAAAAGTAAACGACATCACAAACACAAAAAGGTTGACAATAGGGCTACCGCCTTGAAACGGTCAGTGGCAAAGTAGGCCACTGGGGGTTTAAACCGGTTCTAGGGTGTACCAAACCTCACACGTACCCTACTGTCATCCCATTAAAACAGGACAGTGTAAATAAAGAAATCCCCGCCATTATCTAATCTCTAACCAACAAGGCAGCATCAATAGGCAATATAAGTAAGACACAAATATGCTCGTGTAAATATAATACAAAAAAAACAATAGCCTAGAAAGCCACAATGAAGGTACTCAATGACTTGGCAGAAGCCAGAGCAACAAGAGAATAAACCATTAAGGGCACGACAGGAAAGATCATGGACAAACATCAAACGCCACCGTCCCAATGGGCTTTAGGTAGGCGTCATTATAGGGTCCACAGCCTGTCCGGTCATCGTATAATTAAAGAGGAAAGCATAGTGGCGAACTGTAAAAGGGTCCACCACCAAGCATGCAGTACGTTGCAAAATGATAGGGTCATAACCTCTTTTGATAAACTTTTTAACAAGTTTAACAAAGATGGTATGAAAGTGATCATGACCAAGAATCTCACGAAGTTTATAAATCACATCACCATAGAAGTCAGGTTGTGATAGTCCTTGTCGCAGAATAGTCCTTAAATAACTTTTATATTTGGAAAGAAGATCAGGGTTACGATAATAAAATTTTGCAAAGGTTTTACTAAGTTTATGGTAACGGTAACCCTGATGGAGTAGCTTTTTAGTTATACAAAGATTACGAATATTAAAGTCGTCAACTCGAGTACAAGCTCTTGAAAAACGAATACGTTGAGACACATCTACCCCAAAAGAAGTTGCTCGGGGAACATCCCCATCCAAGTGGGTTAATTAACAATGTCAAAATTAAAATCATCTCTCTTGTCATAGATTTTGCTAATTATTTCACCATTTTCAATCGCGAGATCTAAATCAAGAAAAGAAGCGTTATTATCAGATATATTAGCTTTATTAAGCTGAAGTTCTTTAGGATTATCAACCATATTCGGAAAGAATGGGTTGTCATTGTTCAGTATGTCATCCAGATACCGAGAGGTGTCAATAAAAGCTTCAATAACATTTGCCTGGGTATCTGGTGAAAGACTCAACATGAAATCCCGTTCATAGCAAAATAAAAACAAATCTGCGACAAGTGGTGCACAGTTCGTACCCTTAGGGATACCAACAATTTGTCTATAAACGGTGGTACCATACCTGACGAAAATATTATCTAATAGGAAGATGAGTGTTTCACAAACTTCATAGCAAGTCCACATAGTATACATGATGTACTGATCGTATAGTGCTCTAGCAGCTGTCTGCGGTTTGGTTACGACAGGGTACAGCCTGCGCATAGCGTGTAAAGTGGTCTGTGATAATCAAAATGTTTTCAATTCCTCCCTTAGAAGGTTCTAAGAAAAGGAAGTATACACAGTCAAGCTCCATAGGCCTGCTAGTTACAATAGGGACAAGCTCGGCAACTAGTTTGACAGGCTTTTTGCGGCGGATACACCTGCCACAGTGCTCGATCTTGAGATCTACGTCTCTCTCTAGTCCTGACCCGTAAAACTTTGACGTGCTAACGCATGGTATTCTCCTTTCTCATCATGGACTCCTTTAAGAGCTATATTCCTATACTCTATTGGCAGCACTAACTGCTTGGTCACTTCACCATCTACAGAAGTGGTTCTAAAGAGAATGCCATCGTCTATCTGTAGACGATTCCACTGTCAGAGGTATTTCTGACCAGAGGAATCTTCTTTCCTCAGATTCTCCCCATTTGGACGAAAACCGCTTCTTAGAAGGTGAATGCCCCTGGCAATCACTGGGTCCTTGAGTTGCTTCCAATCAATTTTGTTAAATTTGTCTGATAAAAGTAGGTCCTCTGCGGCCGTTTAAGGTATAACATTATCTGACACACATTCTATAAGAGGTACAGCTGCAGTTCCTGCATGACAGATAGTTTAAATAACATCTTGGCAAATCTGAGGCTTACGGGACAGTCCATCAGCATCTTCAGTTAACTTCCCGGCTTGGTAAGCCAAGGACAAATTGTAATTGGCTAGGGCTGCTACCCACCTGTGTCAGGTAGCAAACAGCTTTGCTGATGCCAGAACATAAGTCAGTGGATTATTTTCTGTAATGACAGTAAAAGGACTGGTACTTCCATATAGGTAATCATGGAACTTGACAGTTATAGCCCATTTAATGCCAAATATTCCAGTTTATGAGCTGGATATTTACGCTCAGTCTGACGGAGACCCCTACTGGCATATGCTATGACTTTCTCTGCCCCTTCCTGTACTTGGTACCAGCTCCAAGCCCACTTGCGCTTGCATCGGTATGTAATATGAGAGGCAGAGAAAAATCAGCAAAAGCAAATATAAGTATAAAAATCGAACAGGAAATGCAGCTTTCACGGAACACAGTAAACCCCAGAACAACATGAATGGCAATAATAATAAATAATAAAGGCATATGACGTCACAAACACATAAAATGGTTGACAATAGAGCTACCGCCTTGGAACGGTCAGTGGCAAGAAAGGCCGCTGGGGGTTTGACCCAGGTTTTAGGGTGCACCAAACCTCACACTTATCCTATTGTCATCCCAATAGAACGGGTCATTGTAAATAAAGAAATCCCCGCCGTGAATTATTCTCTAACCAACAAGGCAGCATTAATAGGCAATATAAGTAAAACACAAAGATGCTCGTGTCTATATAAATATAAAAAAAATAGCCTAGAAAGCCACACAGAAGGTATTTAGTGACTTGGCAGAAGTCAGAGCAACAAGAGAATAAACCATTGAGGGCATGACAAGACACTATTGCGGACAAACATCAAACGTCACCGTCCTTTTAGGCTTTAGGGTCATAGGGTCCACAGTCTGTCCGGTCATCGCACAATTTAAGAGGAAAGCAAAGTGGCGAACTGTAAATGGGTCCACCACCAAGCATGCAGTGCGATGCAAAATGATACGGTCATAACTTCTTTTGATAAACCTAGTAACACGTTTAACAAAAATAGTATGAAAGTGATCATGACCAAGTTTGTAAATCACATCACCATAGAAGTCAGGTTATGATAGTCCTAGTCGCAGAATTAAATTCTTAAGTTCTTAAATTACTTTTATATTCGGAAAGAAGATCAGGGTTACGATACTAACATTTTGCAAAGGTTTTATGAAGATAATGGTATGGTGACGGAGACCTGATGGAGTAGCTTTTTTAGTTATACAAAGATTACGAATATTAGACCCCATAAGAAATTGCTCGGGGAACATCCCCATCTAAATGGGGATAATTAACAATATCAAAATTAAAATCATCTCTCTTGTCATAGATTTTGCTAATTATTTCACCATTTTCAATAGAGAGATGTAAATGGAGAAAAGAAGCGTTATTATCAGAAATATTAGCTTTGTTAAGTTGAAGTTCTTTAGGATATGTATTATGCACCATAGTAGAAAAGAAAGAATTGTCAATGTTCAATATGTCATCCAGATACAGAGATGTGTCATTAAAGGTTTCAATAACATCTGCCTGGGTATCTGGTGAAAGATTAAGGTTGTGTGGTAAAGTTGTATATAGTGTAGATAAATCATCAGTACTTATAGATGAAGCTTGACGTTTATTGCAAATTTTATCAAGAACATCAAAATAAATTAAGCCCAGAGTTTTCATTAGCTTTAGCACAACATTGTTTAACGTGATCTTTAGAGGCAGTAAGACAAAATGTTAAAAGTTTGGAGATATTTGTAGTGGTGCAAGAAATAGAATTGGAAATAAAAGGGGCTTCATATGGTTGTTTGTGTAATTTGGGAATCCAGTACATCGTTGAAAGTCTGTTTTGCTTTTCGTCTACTCCAGCCTTTAAAATCTTGCACTGAGTTATATGCGTCGGAACATTATCTTCAGTAGATTGCACTGGAGTATCATGAGATAAAACATTGACGTAATGGAGGCGTCAAACAATAATTATATTATTAGCTGCTTTATCAGCAGGAACGGGTGGATTCGTTAACCTCTCCTTGAGGGTATCAAATGCTCTTTGCTGGGGAACTCCCCAATGCCATTCGGCTGGAAGTTTACGTTTACGCGTTGTCTTTGTTGTACTGTGCCTTCCAGAATACAGTTCAAAGGTTGTGCAATTTTAGAGTAGTCCTCGACAAAACGTTACAATAACCTGCAAAACCCAATAACTGACGCAGCTCTTGTATGTTTTTAGGTTCCGGCCATGTCTCAATAGCTTGAGTTTTCTCTTGATCGGTATGAATTCCTTCCTCTGAGATAGTATGCCCAAAATATATGACAGATGATATAAATTGCTCACATGTTGATGGCTTAAGCTTAAGACCATGCTGCTCTAACCTTTTGAAGACCGCCTCCAATCGTTAGATGTGTTCTTCAAAAGTATTAGCAAATATGCGTATGTCATTCGCGCAAAGCAAATTCCACATACATTTCTCCATTAATCTATGAAATGTGCGAAGCTCATTCTGACACTCTCGTAGAAACCAAGATTTCCTACTGAAAATGCTGTCTTGGGAATATCTTCCTCCGCCACAAGCACTTGCCAGTAGCGAGCCTGAGATCCAGCTTTAAAAAGAACCATAGAGACAATCCCCGATATCAACAAATATGCATCTCGGCGAGTTTTGTTATTGAACGTTCTATAGTCAATACAAAACCGCAATGAATTAATACGCTTTCGTACTAGAACCACGTTTGATGAGTAAATCAGTTAGGGTGATAATAACCTTGTTGGATGGGTTGGGAATTGGTTTGGTTACCCTGGTTACCACCATTATTTTGGTTGTTTTGGTAACCACCATTATCTCTCCCTCTCCCTCCTCGGAAACCACCATTACCTCTACCGCTGCCCCTGTCTTCGGTTGATAAGTAAGTTTGTTTCCTTTTACTAAGTCCAAAAGTGTTCTATTTGTTGCTCCATGCTACTCATGCGAGCATCAAACTTCCTGTCCAACTCTTTCACCTCATTGGAAGTATCCATAGTACTGCCAACCACTGGTTGGTGAGAAGCAGTAGTTTTGGAGGTGCAATAGCATGATCAGTTGGTCGAGAAGCTTGCTGCTTTATAGCTATCTCTTTCTCAACCATCCGTATTTCACGCAAAAGTACATTGTAATCTATTATTGAGTCATATTTATGCCATGTTTCAGCACGGAGTTGATCCGAATAAAAGGATGACCAAAACTTGTGACATAACAAGTCATTCTTAGCATTAATATGCAAATAGTTATTGTCTATAGCAATTTGTAGAAACTCTCTATCAGCAACCAAAGTTTGTTACAGATTCATGTGGTAATTGCGAAGAATTAAAAGATTCCTGCATCACCATGCCATGTGATGATGTGTCACCATAGAGAGCATCTAGCTTGTTGATAATATCATCAACAGAAGCTTTCTCTCTTAAGTGGATCAACATCCTATGGGCCATTCCCCTCAAGGATCTCCTGGTGGCATTTGTCAATAAACAAGGTTGTGTGACATAGTCAGGATCTAATGTAAACAGCGGAGTTCATATCGCCTTCTTCATATGTGACATCCCCTTTCTGTGGAGGCTCATCTTCCAAGAAAGAAGGCATTCTAGTAATGGTATGGTAAGAATGGTGCATTTTTGTTTCTTCATGTCGTACATGTTCATGAGAAACACCTGACGCAACATCACAAACCAACTTCTTGGGTGTAGCGCCCGTATCTTTGTCAGCCGGCACATTACCAACTAGTGTCTTAGGCTCCGTGCCCTTAATGGTTTATTCTCTTGTTGCTCTGACTTCTGCCAAGTCATTGAGTACCTTCATTGTGGCTTTCTAGGCTATTGTTTTTTGTATTATATTTACACGAGCATATTTGTGTTTTACTTATATTGCCTATTGATGCTGCCTTGTTGGTTAGAGATTAGATCATGTTGGGGATTTCTTTATTTACACTGTCCTGTTTTATTGGGATGACAGTAGGGTAATTGTGAGGTTTGGTGCACCCTAGAACCGGTTTGACCCCCCAGTGGCATTTGTTGCCACTGACCGTTCGAAGGCGGTAGCCCTATTGTCAACCCTTTTGTGTTTGTGATGTCGTTTGCATTTTTTATTACTTTTGCCATCTCGTTTGTCTGTTTGCGTGTTTGTTTTTGTGTTGTGTGGTTTATTGTCGTCCTTGCATGCTGCTTTCCCTGTCCGATATATTTTTATCTTTCTTAGAACCCACATCCTTGTCAGAAGGCACACTACCGAACAATGTCTTGGGTCTAGTACCCGTAACATTGTCAGATGCGAGGCCTTATTTGCCCATGATGGGGGTGTATATGTTACCCGACTTACTTACATTGGCCTTAACTGGGGACTTACTCTCATTGGCCTTAGTTGGGGAACTCGTTAAAGGGACGACAGGTTAAACACTTTCGAGACAATATCATAATTCCCATAAGCCCAATGAGACTTTGTCAACTCATTCTCTGAAAGAGATCCCGCCATTGTTCAGGACTTCACAGTGAAATTATAACACAAAGAAATAAAACTAATCTAAAATAATTCACCAATTGCCACCGGAAAAGTACACCTTTTGACTATTATAGCCTATGACTATAATATTCAAAATTTCACTGTTAGATTTATCAATCCATAATTTATTATGAAACCTGATAACATCTCTTAAAACTTACAAACATAAATTGTTTTGCTGCAAAGTAAACAAATTACTGCGACACTGGACTGCAGCTAAAATTTTGTCTTGAAACTATTATGGTATTAGCGCAAGCAAGCACATGGTGCAGATATATGCACTACACATACCTTTCATTCCTTCTCGTTCTTCGAGGTCGCTCGGAGAAGTGGAAGAGAAAATATATCTTAATGATATCTTATTTATTATAAGTATAATATTTATCAGTACGACGTCTAGTAGCGCATGCATGTTGTCAAAATTTATCGTTTGCATTTTTTTCTCAAGTTTAAAGCTTTTTCGCTCAACTCCTACATCACTATGAAGGGTATATGGGCATATCGTTAGGATGACCTTATGTCCCTCTACATATCACCCATTGTTGATTGTTTAATTTATTATAGAATTATGGCCCTTTGTTTGACTTAGAATTTAAGCGTAGGTATTCACCTTCACTGATAGTTCTAGTTTCATTTTCTTTTCAGGAATCTTACAAAAGAGCACTAAATATAATAAGAACTCATTCCGATGAACATAGACGACTAGCACTAGCTTTAGTGAAATATAAAACACTAGATGCAGATGACATCAAACATGTGATTGAAGGAAGACAGGTTCATCTTAGCAAGCGTCAAACTAAAGCTTTAAATCTGCGAAAGGATCAGATAATTACGGAACAATCGCCGAAGCAATCGTAGGATGTGCATCAGATGTAAATGTATTATGTCAAGAAAGGAACATAGGATCTTATCAGGAAGTGTCTGAAATCGTTTTATTTATACAAAATCTAAAACCAAATATATACTGTGTAAAATAAATGAGTTAAGCAATTGAGAGCCTTTTTACCTTATATAACACAGGCCTGCAAAGGGACTCTTCCCAGTTGAAAACTTGACTGTTTTTTGCAGAAATACTATTTGATGGGTTACGTGTTGTTTTAGTCTTTTTTTCGAAAGGAAAGATCTTGCGTAGCCATGTACCATTCGATTAACAGCAGCGTATTATACATACAATATATAGTGGTAATTACCGTGTCGCGTTTCTTTTTCCTTTCAGTATATATAACTTACATAACAAACTCTGTAGATGTTACGTAGTCAAGATCATAACATAAATTGAAAATGCACACACTGCATAATTCTCTAAAGGGCTTAAAATTAATATACCTCCTCCTGCATACCTGCGTGTCTGGGATTTCATATAAAAGGCGCTGCGCGCACACACGGGAGAGGGAGAGACAAGTAGTGAGTAGCCACTAGGTTGTGTAATATACGTTAGTGGTAAAACACACTTGCAATGCGCGATGTAGGACATGGAAAGTAAACATTTGTGTTTCGAACAAATAATGTTTTGTTAGCGTTGTATATAATAAACTCATAAAAATGGAGCGTGTATCTCGTGTTCACTCACTTAAATACTTTGTAAGATTCAGCAGACAACTTGGATGGATTTTCGTACAAATTTACAGGAATGTTGCTTTTGATGTCTAGTTGTATTTTTGTCTTTTATTTTTGATTTTATTTTTGAATTCCCTTTTTATTATTTAATTCTTTTTTTTTTTTTTTTTTTTTTATTGTCTTTATTTAATTAAAGGCCTCTTATTAGATACATGAAATAGGAAAAAAATTGCATTTTGTAAAAATTCCTACCATTAAAAAATTAAGCGTAATGGTACGGTTCCAAAAACCAATATTAAATCTCAATATGCATGGTGACCTATACATTTAATTGCATATATTGTCTAAATATATGTTCAAATAAGTGCCTAGGAAGTTTGAACAAATTCTATTATTAGGAACATAACAAAAAAGGAAAATATACCATTTTTATATATTTCATACACAACTTGGCCTTTTAGCGTAGGGGTAGGGTTTCAATTTTTTTTTTCTAAACAAGCATGGGACCTATCATTTTTATTGCACATTTTGTTTTTATATATGTTAAACTATGTGCTTAGAAAGTTTAAACAAATTCTATTATTGAGAAAATACGAAAAAAAAAAGGAAATTGTATCATTATGGGCTAATTTGTGCATAAATTGTGGTAATGATCTCAACAGATTTTGTAAAAAAATATAGGTTTTACATAAAGATGAGCTGTAAATGTTATTGTAATTAAATGTTCTTTACTTTAATACAATTTTAGCAGAATTGTGACCAATGAATAAATGATTAGACTTCAAAAATGTCTTATTTAGCTATGTCATGGACTTGTTCAACTTTTTGGACAGATTGACAAGACGGTGGCATTACAAAATATTTTTTAAAAATTTAACAATCATGGTGACCTTCCATTATTTTTGCCTTTTCTGTCTATATATTTAACAGACTTACTGTACAAAAAGTTTAAAGAAAATCTGTTATGCAGAAAAAACTATAGAAAATGTCTTTAACAGACAAACGGTTTAAACATTATAGCCCGGTAAATAACGAACCACATATGGCGAGACGGTGGGTAACGTTATATAGACACAACATCAACGGCTTTAACCAGCCATGCCGAACCCCGAAACTGGAGCGTCGAATTAAGAGTTACCAACTCATAATTCATTTAACATATAGTTAGAACCCATCAATAAAAAAATTATTTTTAATCGGCACATAGACAGTATTATATGACCTGAACTCCTGGATAGAGTTTTGATACACGGGTTTGCCGTTATTTGGCGGGATAGTTCCTTTAACATAATAAAAAATTCAATGAAAAGTTATATTTACCAAATCATATATATAGTATTGGACTTTATAAACTAAAGAATACATGTTGCAATGACAAATACATTTCAAGGCGGTATTTAACGGTATTTAACTGACAATAATAATTTGTCATTTTCTGATAGCATTGGCAACCAACCAAGTGTAGGTAATGCTAGGGGTGACTATCCTGGTTAATCTTATGTAAACTGCTGTGCTAAGTAATAGATAGAGTATGGTAAGCAAGCAAGCAGGTCGGTAGGGATTTGTTTTAAATCAGTTATTTTCAAAATAGGAACATTGGTCTTTTATCAATTAGTGGATTTGTTCGTATTCAAAGAAGGTATGTGAAGTACAATGTGGTTCAGTGAACAGCGTTTTGAACTTGTACTTCAATAGACATGTACGATAAGTTTAATTACAAAAATACTGTACAGCACATTTTCTTGGTTGTTTGTTAAGTGTTAAGCATAATCTCTCGATTTTGTTTCATTAAATAACTTCTTTTAAAATGGTTTATAGTCCCTCCGCAAATTAAACCGAAAGGATACCCTAATGGTATAGGCACAATATAGTCTGGACATTATATTACAGTAATACCGAGCATGTGTATCATAATGTGCACTACTATACTTATTTGCTGCATTCTCCTTTTCTCTGTAGTGTGTGGTTATTTTATTTAAATGCAACATTTTCCGCGGCGACTTGATGCTGTGCATCAATTTTTCTTTTTATTCTTTTAATTAGTAGTCAAAACATGTTTCTGTTTTTGACCATTGTCTTAGAAAATTACTCATTATATAATAACACACATATCTATATAGTCCGGCGGCAGACGACAAAACCCAAAGTTATTATACACACAATGTTTTTTTATCGTTTTAATAATATGTAACGAATGCTGATTTTGAATCTGAATGATGCTGCATTGGCATCCTTGAGGCAATTGAAATACCGGTATCTAAGATGGCTGCCGTGACATTAAAATGACATTAAAACATTGCTATGACGTCATTCTTTGTTGTTTCTGTACAGTATATAGCATATTGTACTACATACAAGAAATCTTACCTGTTACCGTCCAATATTTCCCACGCAGCTGTCCATTATTTTTAAGAATGGACAGTAACTGTCCAATATTTGATAAAAATATTTGACAGTCCATTCTTAAAACAATGGACAGTTATGTAGAAAATAGTGGATAGTTACAGGTAGAGTTTCTTGTGTGTAGCACAATACGATTGATAAAATGCACAAATACAAAACAAAAGACGACGTTTACTCAGCAAATGCCAAAAACAATTTAACACGTAAATACATAGAATAAGATTTAATTTAGTAAAATACTTCCTAATTAAATTGTTTTCAAAATTAACCGTATTTTTGATGCGTTTGTTATTCTACATAAAAATCATGCTCGGTTGCAAATAAGGTAAGATTATGTCACTTTTAACAAAAATCACACAATTGCCAACAGCAGCGAGACACAGTTGATAGGAAGGATATCATGCGTTCGAGCCTCAGTCGGGATTTAACAATAGGGCGGTTGGAGTCTATTTTATGAGCAAATAAAAAAAATTGAATTGAAATATTGTAATGGCTCATCAACACTTTATTGGTTATTTAGATCCGCCCCAGAGATAGAGTGGGGAGGGTACATATGAATCTGTGAACCTTCCATACTCTTACTAATGAATATATTCCTGTGGTTCTTTAATAAGACTTCGAACCACGGAACCGCCCGGTTTACATCCCAATCCGACGGATGTCTAAGGGAAAAAGTATCGCCCAAGAACACACCACCGAAACTCAGAGTCGCCGGTAAGACTTGAACCCGGATCCTGCTGATTTCAAGTCCACATCACTTTGAACTAAAATGCAATATCTTGATGAGCCATTAAATATTTAAAGTGATAAATGCTACCAGGTACATTCAATGTTTTACAGTGAAAGGTGAACGGAAGTAAGCTTACCAAAGCATTATACCAATTAATCCACCAACATAATCCACTGAGAATTTAAAATGAATAAACAAAATTTAAATCCATTCATATTGATCGCATGTCAGCTGTCCAAAATCTTTTATTTCAATGCAAAAAGGAGGGCACGCATGTGACTTGTACTTTTCAAAAAAGTCATGATAAGCATGATGTTGGAGCTTATGTTTCAACTAATTTACACACATGTATTACACTTTAACTCTCACTAAATACATGGACTGTGTGCACGGGCTTATTCATATTTTCGTGACTGTCCATTATTAATACAATTGAATGCATGTTTTAAGTCAGAGATAATCCTCAAACTGTCCAATCTTTCAGAGAAACACATGGTCTCGGCGCAAGCGCCTCGACCATATGTTTCTCTGAAAGATTGGACGGTTTTCGGCTCATCTCCTTTACATATCTTGGCTTTTGTAATAGCTAGGACAATCGTTTTGATGTACATGGCTTTTTTGGCGAAAACCGTTATCAGCAATATGCTATCGCTCATAGACCGGATACATCGTTTTGGCGCACCACGCGGGTGTTACCATCTTTTTCAAGACCAGACCTATTTTACTGAACGCAGTATCTCAGTCCGACCATTTGTATAGATTTTTGCGACGCTTATACTGTTTGTATTTGAAACAAGATGGCAGATGATCAAGACTACTGGTCAGTAGGAAAACATCAGAATCATTCCGAATAACCGGGTGTTTGCGCCGTGGACCCACATTTACTAACGCGACGTTGAGGACGCCTCGGCTTGAGAGATCTATAACATATATAACAAGAATCACTTCGCCAATAACAATCATAAAAATGCACACAATCTTTTATCTATAGTAACAGCTCAAAACCACTTGCTTACTAATGTTTTCGCTATTCAGTAAACATAATAGAGTGTCCAGATAGTGTCATTGAACAGGCATATTGGCATCCATCTTGGATATTTGTATTTATCTTTTAATTAAGGTGAAGTAAGAAATGGATTCCTTAACCCAACAATTTAATGATTGTCTAGCTAATGCAGAATCCAAGATATTGTAATTTTAATGTCACGGCAGTCATCTTGGTGGCCATCTTGCATATTTGTATTCAACCTTTAAGTAATGTGAAGTCAGAAATGGATTCATTGACCCAAGAGACCTAGTCAAAGACGTCTTGGATATTTTAATTTTCTCAAGAATGCCAAAGTTGCATCTTTCAGATTCAGAATAAACAGACCTTCAATATAATAAAACTATCAAAAAACATTGTGTGAACGATAGTTTTGGGTCTTGGCTAAAAACGGGATTAGGCAACCTGATTAATATAAGTCAATTATTATTGTACATTTTTCCTTTATGATACGACTTCATTGACATTTATAAACCATCACATGACTCTAACCGTGAAAAAGTTAAGCATTTAACAAGTAATTATTCTAAAGATCTGAACACTGTTACTCTGGATGTAATCTAATAATATTAAACAGGATGCTATGTCCCGTTATGTTTTCATTTAATACCTCATCGTGTGGTTGCCGGGTTAGAATTCACCCACTGCAATCTCACAATCACACCGTCACATGCAGAGGGGTAGGAACCCCAAACCCACCTCCCCCATTCATATTCAGTTTGTCATTTCTTGTCATGCTCATTCAAGGTCTTTATCATGACACAGCGTATTGAAACGTGGAAACGTGGCTCCGTCGTAAATGGAGTGTCTACTGTAGAATTAGCAGCAACTCTGCATTAGTTCTGCAGGTAAGAAGGTTCTAGGCCAATTGTCCATATTTTAACTTGATGGAAATGGAGGATGAGCCTGTCACGTTCATTCCTGTCAGGCGCCATATTAAATTAGGTATAAAATTATATAAAATTACCATCCTAGCTAGATCATTGTGTTTTAATTCAACACGCCAGCTCTCTATTAGTCGTTTTCTTAAATTTTAAGCACATAGTATGTGTACAAAATGAACTATTGTCTTGTTTTTAAAAATCAAAGCGAGGGACGGTCGCTATTTTTGCTTGTTGTGATAATAAATTGAAAACATTTAATAAACTTGATGATATAAAAATAAACCCAAAATTTATCTCCGGAATACAGTGGAAGTCTCTTACTCTGAAAGACATGCCATTGAGGCGTATTTTGCATTTGAAAATAGTACAAAGTTTACGATGTAGAGCGCATGTATTTTGTTGACAACACGGTGTCGATTTCAAAATATTCTACTTTGTTTAACACTGTGTAGCTTTCAAATTTACACACGGTGTAGTGTAAAATTTGGTAAATGCATTGGTGAGTAGAGCCCATGTATTTTGTTGACAACATGGTGTCGACTTAACTATATTCTGCCTCTATTAACCCTGTGCAGCTGTCGAATTTGATAAATGACGTCTGAGTTTAAATAAGTTTATACAAAAAAAGAGAAGATTTTGATGAAACATAGTAACACTTGTAATAGTACTAAAAAATTAGCGTCTTCAGTTGTTTGTACATCGATTAAATTTTAACATGGGTTAAACTAGTAAAAACAATTCTTCTATAACGATCGTAGGGTGTTGTTATATATTATTCTCTGGATGTAAACTCATTTAGCGTCTGAAAATATGGCCTTTTTAATCACTGGTTAGCCTTCTTAATCATGGTCAAGCTAGTATAGTAATTAAATACCAAATACATGACATACAGGTACATTTAAACGACATCTACCTTTGACAAACGTGTTGTAAAAATCGTGACACCGTGTTTCGATCTCGACAGTGATAGTCAGGGCCATAATTTCATCCCAGATACATATTTTCTCGCCAAAACAAAATCTTTTGCATGTATGTACTGTTGCGGCTAGCGGCAACATCTCTGGCGATGTACTTGCAACATATAAAATAATAAAACTTGTGGCGACAATGAAGAATTTTGCCACAGAAAAGATGTTGGCAACATTATGAAAAAATGTTGCAAGGTGGCAGCGCAGGTTGAATATATTTAAACCATTGGAGTTACCTCTCTTGCAAATTTAAAGTTTATTGGCAATGAATGCCTGTTTATATGGCTGCTGCTATTCAAGTTAGGTTAGAAGTTTCATTCCAAAGTTATAGGTTTTAAATAAATACTTTTGTTGCACAGTGAAGACGGTACTGTATATGAACGTAATGTGCTATTATATTCAGTGGTAGGACTATGAATGACTTCTACATTCAGGTTTGCAATGTGTTTCCATTGCTACGATTTGTAATTGTATTTTGATTTTTCTCCACTTTAACAACTGACATTCATATTTACTTTTTAAACGTCTTTATATAGCAACCGAAGTGAGCTGTTTTCATCATTTTTGGCCTGTCTTCCATCTTTACATCCATCGACAATTGCTTTAAAAAGTATCTCGTCTAAATGGGCCTCTTGTTTTTAAGCAATAACGTGTTTCTTTTTTTTTGTTTTTTAAGGAATGTTACTGGTAGCTTCTAGTTCTTGCAGTGTGGTGGGTATATGCATGATAGTTAACAAACATAACCAGTCGTATGATATTGTACAATACAATACAATACTTTGAACGCTTAAACAACACAAGGAAGCATGATCAAGAGACACATGCCTGCATCACGAATGTGAAAGGATGTATTAAGTGGTACCCTTGTTTGAAAGTAAGTAATGTTCGTACGTCCGCCTGTCCCAAAATGTTTAATTTTAGGAATGTTGCCAAAATGTCGCAAGAACATTTCAGGAATGTTGCAACGACGTCGCCGGAACAACTTAAGCAATATTGCAGCAACGCTGCAAGAAAATATTCAGGAATGTCGCCAGAAATTAATTTGCCTACGAAAAGCGCTATTGCTGCAAAATCTCGCCGTCATATATTTCAATTTCAGGAATGTTGCCACAATGTCGCCACAACAGCTGACGGCAATATTGCAGCAACGTTGCAAGAAAATCTTCAGGAATGTCGCCAGAAACAAATTTGCCTAAGAAAAGCGATATTGTTGCAATGTTTCTGTAACATGCCGCCGGAATGTTGCTGCAACGTTGCTGCAATATTGCCAACACTGGCGCCACAAGCCTTGTATTTTGGCGGGAAACGCTGAGATTTCGAAATGATGCATTTATACCTTTAAATAAAACAGCAAGTGCAACTAGTTATTAAAATGTTATGCTTGAAGATGTCTTACAGAATAGATCAAAATGTCTTTTATTAATAAAAAATATCAAAAATGCATTTTAAAAACAAAATAAAATAATGAGTTTACTGGCCGCCATTAGACTACCCGATCAAGTCACTTTCTGCGTTACAATGTGTGTGCTACACCTAAAAGGAAGTGCAAAGCCCATCAGGGCAGAATGTATAGGCTAATCGCCAAACTTCGGATGCCCAGACACACACTTATACAATGAGTGGAGAGGATTTACAGGCTAATCGCCAAAGTTCGGATGCTCAGACACACCCTTATACAATTAGTGGAGAGCCGTCCAGGGCAGGATGTATAGGCTAATCGCCAGAGTTCGGATGCTCAGACACACCCTTATACAATGAGTGGAGAGGATTTACAGGCTAATCGCCAAAGTTCGGGTGGCCAGACACACCCGTATACAATGAGTGGAGAGCCGTCCAGGGCAGAATGTACAAGCTAATTGCCAGAGTTCGGATGCCCAGACACACCCTTACAATGAGTGGAGAGGATTTACAGGCTAATCGCCAAAGTTCGGATGCTCAGACACACCCTTATACAATGAGTGGAGAGCCGTCCAGGGCAGGATGTATAGGCTAATCGCCAAAGTTCGGATGCCCAGACACACCCTTATACAATGAGTGGAGAGGATTTACAGGCTAATCGCCAAAGTTCGGATGCTCAGACACACCCTTATACAATTAGTGGAGAGCCGTCCTGGGCAGGATGTATAGGCTAATCGCCAGAGTTCGGATGCTCAGACACACCCTTATACAATGAGTGGAGAGGATTTACAGGCTAATCGCCGAAGTTCGGATGCCCAGACACACCCGTATACAATGAGTGGAGAGCCGTCCTGGGCAGGATGTATAAGCTAATTGCCAGAGTTCGGATGCCCAGACACACCCATATACAATGAGTGGAGAGGATTTACAGGCTAATCGCCAAAGTTCGGATGTTCAGACACACCCTTATACAATGAGTGGAGAGCCGTCCAGGGCAGGATGTATAGGCTAATCGCCGGAGTTCGAATGCCCAGACACACCCTTATACAATGAGTGGAGAGGATTTACAGGCTAATCGCCAAAGTTCAGATGCTCAGACACACCCTTATACAATGAGTGGAGAGCCGTCCAGGGCAGGATGTATAGGCTAACAGCCAAAGTTTGGATGTCCAGACACACCCTTATACAATGAGTGGAGAGCCGTCCAGGGCAGGATGTATAGGCTAACAGCCAAAGTTCAGATGCTCAGACACACCCTTATACAATGAGTGGAGAGCCGTCCAGGGCAGGATGAATAGGCTAATCGCCAGAGTTCGGATGCTCAGACACACCCTTATAAAATGAGTGGAGAGCCGTCCAGGGCAGGATGTATAGGCTAATCGCCGGAGTTCGAATGCCCAGACACACCCTTATACAATGAGTGGAGAGGATTTACAGGCTAATCGCCAAAGTTCAGATGCTCAGACACACCCTTATACAATGAGTGGAGAGCCGTCCAGGGCAGGATGTATAGGCTAACAGCCAAAGTTTGGATGTCCAGACACACCCTTATACAATGAGTGGAGAGCCGTCCAGGGCAGGATGTATAGGCTAACAGCCAAAGTTCAGATGCTCAGACACACCCTTATAAAATGAGTGGAGAGCCGTCCAGGGCAGGATGTATAGTCTAATCGCCAATGTTCGGATGCCCAGACACACTCTCATACAATGAGTGCAGAGCCGTCCAGGGCAGGATGTATAGGCTAATCGTCAAAGTTCGGATGCCCAGACACACCTTCATACAATGAGTGCAGAGCCGTCCAGGGCAGGATTTGTAGGCTAATCGCCAGAGTTTGGGTGCCCAGACACCACCTTATACAATGTGTTCAGAGCGTCCAGGGCAGGATGTATAGGCTAATCGCCAAAGTTTGGATGCCTAGACACACTCTTACACAATGAGTGGAGAGCCGTCCAGGGCAGGATTTACAGGCTAATCGCCAAAGTTCGGATGCCCAGACACACCCTTATACAATGAGTGGAGAGGATTTACAGGCTAATCGCCAAAGTACGGATGCTCAGACACACCCTTATACAATGAGTGCAGAGCCGTCCAGGGCAGGATGTATAGGCTAATCGTCAAAGTTCGGATGCCCAGACACATCCTCATACAATGAGTGCAGTTCCGTCCAGGGCAGGATGTATAGGCTAATCGCCAGAGTTCGGGTGGCCAGACACACCCTTATACAATGTGTTCAGAGCCGTCCAGGGCAGGATGTGTAGGCTAATCGCCAGAGTTTGGGTGCCCAGACACACCCTTATACAATGTGTTCAGAGCCGTCCAGGGCAGGATGTATAGGCTAATCGCCAAAGTTCGGATGCTCAGACACACCCTTTTACAATGAGTGCAGAGCCGTCCAGGGCAGGATGTATTGGCTAATCGCCAGAGTTCGGATGCCTAGACACACCCTTATACAATGAGTGGAGAGTCGTCCAGGGCAGGATTTACAGGCTAATCGCCAAAGTTCGGATGCCCAGACACACCCTTATACAATGAGTGGAGAGGATTTACAGGCTAATCGCCAAAGTACGGATGCTCAGACACACCCTTATACAATGAGTGGAGAGCCGTCCAGGGCAGGATGTATAGGCTAATCGCCAGAGTTTGGATGCCCAGACACACCCTTTTACAATGAGTGCAGAGCCGTCCAGGGCAGGATGTATTGGCTAATCGCCAGAGTTCGGATGCCTAGACACACCCTTATACAATGAGTGGAGAGTCGTCCAGGGCAGGATTTACAGGCTAATCGCCAAAGTTCGGATGCCCAGACACACCCTTATACAATGAGTGGAGAGGATTTACAGGCTAATCGCCAAAGTACGGATGCTCAGACACACCCTTATACAATGAGTGGAGAGCCGTCCAGGGTAGGTTGTACAGGCTAATCGCCAGAGTTCGGATGCTCAGACACACCCTTATACAATGAGTGGAGAGCCGTCCAGGGCAGGATGTATAGGCTAATAGCCAGAGGTCGGATGCCCAGACACACCCTTATACAATGAGTGGAGAGCCGTCCAGAGCAGGATGTATAGGCTAATCGCCAGAGTTCGGATGCCCAGACACACCCTTATAAAATGAGTTCCGGTAGAACTTTAAGCATCTGAAATCCTCTACGGCATCGATGTAAATGGACTATGTTTAACTTACCCTCTTAAATAATTGTAGCTAATATAATTAAGACGAACGTTTGCACAGCAGTCGAACGCTGGTGTACAATGACACTATAATTAGCTGATTTTTTTTAAATGGTTATACCCAACTGCGATGGTACTATCCTTATTGCGAGTACAGGTATTGAGAACGTCAAACAGCAAAATATGTGTGGGAACACTTAAAAAACAACAACTGTACCTTGAATACAAATACACCACATAAAACACACGCTGGAGTTATAATGCAACTTATAAAAGGAGGTAACTCACCATCTGCTGCGATAAGCAAACACTACACTGGGGACGTTTCCCTTGTGCGTGCGTTCCGCCTAAACGTGTTTCGTTGAGCAGTAAAATCCAGTTTTATAAGTATATTTGCTTTATATTTTGTTGAATAATGGGTGAACAGTGTTTTATTAACTGAAACATATGCACTGCGATGTGTGTTTAATATTTCACCCTGGTGCTTTGATGAAACCTCATAAGATGGTTTGAATCGTTTGATATGTGTGGCTCTTTTGACATTGTAACTAGTAAATATCCATTTGAAGAACATGAACTTTTCAACAAGGAGGATCACGAATGTTATTGTGCCTCGTCATAGGTCCACAGGTCAGCAGAATAACACAAGGTATATATGGCATCCCTATGTCATTGTCAACTATACTGGCCCTGGTTTCCTGGTGTGGAAGTTCACCTTTCAGTATGACTGGGGAAAGAAATAGTTTGAAAGTATCGCGTTTCGCAATAAAGAGTTTGGAGTCATTGTTTATTTCAATTTCTGATGGCACTCGCACTCCGTGCCTTAAATACGAAGCACCCGGTTTTTTTTTGTTTTTTTTTTATCTTTTAGAAATCCTTTAGTCTTTATCAGATGTTAAACATTTAACCATGTTATTATCTTTATTTTACATGCCTTTAAAGGAACGCAAGACAGTCTTGAAGTAGTTAAAATTAATATCTGAATTGTATTACTCAAATATCATTTTGATGATAAATGTACTTGCATATTTAAATAAAACTTAACACAATTTTGAATGTATTTTATTCAAGTTATTCTACCAGAGGTTTACATATAATGTGGCTGCAATATAATGTGGCTGCAATATAATCAACAATTGTAACATACAAAACGATTTTGCTTCGAACTATCCAAATAGTATTAATACTGATTTGCACATTTGCTAGAAGAAAAACTTACAGGACATCGCGAGTTTAAAAAAAAATTAAGAATGCCGTGTGGGAATATAAAGACATACTTTTGCTATTTTATCCTACGAGTACTCATGCTGCACTGACGCGCAGCTGCACATAATCCGTGTGAGGTGCAGTATTCATAGAGATGGAAATAGATGCAAGCTCGCGCATATTATCACTAGACCATGGATCAACCGAGTACTACTAGTAATAGTAGTAGGCGATGACGATGATACTGGTGAGTATGACGATGGTATTCTGATTATTTTGTTGCTGCGTACAGTATAGCCTTTATAGTCATCTTCATCACCCTGTGTTTATTATTTCTGTCTTGTTCAGTTTTTTTTTGCAGATAAATGCAGTTCTCTTATTTGTATCACTATTATCCACAAGCGCACGGTCAATAATGACAACTTGCTATGATAATTGCTCATTAATCTGCAACACTAGTATGCTTTAAATTCACTTGAATTTAGGTTCACTTGAATTTAGGTGTATAGAAGCAAGGCTGTATACCTTATTATGTGTTTAAAATCTTTAGAATAGCCAATATCTTTGCCAGGTTGTCTGTTTCTATGCGATCCCAATGAACATTACAAAATGCGTACACTAGCTATCCAAACATGTGGTGCGTCGGTCAAACACTGCTGATATGGTAATCTATCTCATGCCATTTTGTTTGCACTCCAGTTGTGTCACTATCCATAAGAACATCTCTTTTCCCAATTAAAAGTTGTCTAAAATGGAGAAAACAGAAAATAGCATTTATAAGTTTTATTTTCCTTTAGTCTCAAGGTCACTAAGCTAAGAGATAATACTAGTGTGAGACCTGAAACATTCAAATTCATGCTGATGATAATGATACTGTGTTTTGTTTTTGCTTGTTATTATAGTTGACTTTGCTGCATTTATGTAAACTGATGATGATGATATTGTGTTTTGTTTTTGCTTGTTATTATAGTTGACTTTGCTGCATTTATGTAAACTGATGATGATGATATTGTGTTTTGTTTTTGCTTGTTATTATAGTTGACTTTGCTGCATTTATGTAAACTGATGATGATGATATTGTGTTTTGTTTTTGCTTGTTATTATAGTTGACTTTGCTGCATTTATGTAAACTGATGATGATGATTTTGTGTTTTGTTTTTGCTTGTTATTATAGTTGACTTTGCTGCATTTATGTAAACTGATGATGATGATATTGTGTTTTGTTTTTGCATGTTGTTACTATTGACTTTGCTACATTTATGTAGGCTATCAATGTTCATCAAAATGATGATTGTGATGATAACGATGATTGTGGTGATGATGATGATGATGATGATTTGGTAATGATGATGATGATGATTGTGGTGATGATGATGATGATGATGATGATTTGGTAATGAGGAGGATGATGATGATGATATGAGGATGACTACGATGACTATAATTGTCATTCTTTATCTCGCAGTAGTATTATCTATTTTAGGTGGCTTTGAATATCACGTATTGCAAACAGAGTCTAATTAAATTCCAAATCAGATGGCAAATAAATGAGGTTTTGTTTTGTTCTAGAACTGCTTTAACCAAACTTACTTTCAGAAGCATTAATATCACTAACATGTGTACTTTTGTATACTATATCCCTCAACACTCACTCTTCTCATAGAAGTAACAACTACAACACATTCGTGAACATTCGCCGAATGACCGACTGACCTTATTTACATTAATAAATAAACGCACTTCACATACTTTATAATAACCCATACGTCATAATAAAGAAATATAAAAAGATCGGACAGGCATAACCCATACTTTCAACCATCAACACACCAAACTGTGCCGAAACCTGCACATTGCGCGTACAAACTTGACTGCTATACAGCCTATTTACAAAAAGCAAAACAACAATTATCCACTACTGAATAATCAAGGGAGATATTCATTAATAACATACAACCAATCCTTTTTCTCCCTGACATAAAACACTTCCGTTCGACTGTATTACTTATGCAACTATCAATGCTGATAATTTAAACATACGCTGTAGTATATACATCTTATTAAGATGATATCCGTATTGCCCCAGGTCCATCAATCACATCGTACTTTAAACAGCACCACAAATGGTCCGCACCATCCGCAAAAGCCCCACTTACGGTTAACATCTAATTATCAAAAGTACAATGTTTCAATAATCAATGAATCCGAATTCAAAAATCCTACTTTAATATGTTTTATTTTAAAATATAACCGCGCGTCCTGGTCGATTGTTCACTTTTAATCTACATTCACTCTATTCCTCACATCAAGAGAAATTAATTAACTTCTAATTCGTTTCACAGAATATCTAATTACGTTTTTCCAATATAAACCGAACAACACGGTTAAATAATGCATATATTGAATTTATCCACTGAACAAACACTTATTGCATCTGCCTATACGTGTTTGGTTTGTGAGAGTTTTTGAAACTGCTGTATCAAGACGAATGAATACTTATCTTGTGATGTAATCTTGATTAACCAAGGGAGGCATTAACGTATTACAGCAAATACTATATCGGTTGTATTTCAAACTCGTATGTACGTAATGGAATGTGTCAGTTATTCCATGTTTCAGCTGAGTAAACATTACTAGTTATTATAGCAAATGATTGGAGTATAGAATGTAAGGTTTGAAGCCAATTTGTTTATAGTTGTTTAAACAAACGAATCTGTTTTTTTCCCTCTTTGATTCTTGTTATAAACTCAGAGCTATACGCATTCTACATAAGTCGTTGTGAGAAGTGGAGAGCATGTGGGGGAAAGAAGAGTTTGGATTTGTGTTACTTCTTTTTACCGTCGTCGGTGGAGATCCGACGATAAATTCCTCGGAGGATGTCAGACAAATTAGTCGGCTTTTGGTTGCTAAAATGGATAATTTTGAAAAGCGGATGGAATTGGATATTAAAATAGCGAAATATGAATTAAGACGAGAAATCAGACGAAATTCTAGGTCGAAAGGTAATGGTTCTTTTAAAATCTAATAATAAAAAAGTACATTTGCATACTATTTACAAATCTGTGCGTTTAATTAATTAAATGTTTATGATAAACAGTCTTTATATTTTAATAAGTCAGCTAACGCTGTTTTCTAGGTTATGTTTTTGTTCTCGTATTGTGAAATCATCTTTATGTCGATATTGTGAACGGTGTAAGCATATTCAGTAAGTATTGTTCTTTATAGAAATATGTGTACTTTAAATAGTTGTAAGATATTTAAGTCTGCAGTTGAAAATTGTATGTGTATCTGTATACTCATGGACCAAATGGTCTACTGTATTTGTTGAGTAAACTATAAAATATAATGTTATATTTTATTGTACATGAAATACACGTTTATAGAATATGTGCCGATTAAAAGTAAAAGTTTATTCATGGGCTCTTAAAATACCCGTGATTCAATATGCGTAAAACGAATTATGTCTTGGTAACGCCTAATTCGAGGTTTGGTCTGGCTGGTTAAAGCCGTTTATATTGTGTCTACAGAGTGAGGATTCTCAAAATATGTAAGTTATATATATACTTGGTTTCAAAACTGTGGCTTTTGTCGGCGGGATAGTTTAACATTCCTAGAATGACTGGTACATCCAATCATATTATAATATTTACAACGAAAGAGTACTACATTAATCTATAACATGCAAGTTTGCAAGTGTTTTGCTGTTTCGTCACTTGCATTAAACTCATATTACACGACACACAGTGCATTACAGCAATAATTCTGTGATACACTTTATATATTTACAAGAAAGCCATCTGTCCTCTTCAGGCACTTCTAAAAGTATAAAACATACGCTAATCAAACTTGTATATTTGTATTGACTGCAGTCATTTTCAGAATGTATTTGAGTTTAGGGCGGATTCAGGCAGGGGCGCATCCGACCCTACCCCAAAAATTTGAAAAGTTATGAAAATGTATATGTAAACATCCTTAATATTGGGGGTTTTCTTTGGTTGTTAACAGTTTTTTTAAAAGTTGCGCCAACCCGTAACACTGCGAGGTTGTGAAAATGCATGTGAACAATTGTATTTGCTGGTGTGGCTTTTGATTGTCTATTGTTTTTTAAATGCTGTTACCCCACCCCATCAATTTTAAATACTGCATCCGCCCATGGCTTTATCCCTTTCATTGTATTATCAAGTCCTTGTTTGCAGTACAGTGCGGACCTACGATGACATTGCGTTCGGACGCTGTGGTTTCTATAGGACCCTATATCTCATTTTTAGACTGGAACCTATGTCAATTAACTTAACTCGAGCGATACACAATTATTTTATAATCCGAGAACCACTGAGAGAGATTTTTCTTTGATAGTTAAATGAAATGAGATGTAGGTTGCCAAAGAAAACGTGGAATACTGTTTAGTTAAGTGCAGCACAATATAAACATTAGTTCATTGATTGCAAAACAGCATAACAAAAAACATTTAAAAGTAAACATGTTTATTTCTATGCATTACCAGGTAAGCGCATTTTTATTTTTGCTTTCCAGCTAAGCCTTGCAGTTTCAACACGTTGTGTAAATGTGTTTTTCTAGTTTACGTATATACACTTTGTAGTTAATCTCTCGATCATGATACCAGAGACAACCGCTGTTATAGTAAATACATTTATCTAACGTGAGATTCACAGTTTGCTTTTCGAAATTGGTTAAGAAATAAAAACAACCGAACCTTGTTTTGATTCCTACTTCATAAAATGTTTGTTTAGAGTTTATATCCAAGATGATTTTAATGTGTGTTCGGTAAATCTAAATTAGGATACTCTGTAAGTTGTTTCGAAAGATGTTAAAAATAACTGAAATTACTTGATATTGTTATAGTTTCTACTGTCCAAACAACAAGACGATTACATGGGAATCCCCTATCACAACAATACGGTTACATTGGAATCCCCTATCACAACAAGACGATTACATGGGAATCCCCTATCACAACAAGACGATTACATGGGAATCCCCTATCACAACAAGACGATTACATGGGTATCCCCTATCACAACAAGACGATTACATGGGAATCCCCTATCACAACATGACGATTACATGGGAATCCCCTATCACAACAAGACGATTACATGGGAATCCCCTATCACAACAAGACGATTACATGGGAATCCCCTATCACAACAAGACGATTACAAGGGAATCCCCTATCACAACAAGCCGATTACATTGGAATCCCCTATCACAACAAGACGATTACATGGGAATCCCCAACAAGACGATTACATGGGAATCCCCTATCAATTAAATCGTGTTTTGGCGGTGAACTATTTCCAAACTAATGTTGTTGTTTGTTACCACGTCTTCTTCCACACTAAATAATATATAACTTAATAAGGTACTGGTAACATTGAAGTGCCCAACTCTTTAAACAAAAGACAGAGCTTTTTTAAACTTAAAAAAACATTTTTTCTTCATTTTTCGTCTTTGGATTTTAAAATGTAAATGCGACAGATTCAAATATATTGTATTTCTCATTATTTGAACAGCATGACATTTTTACACAATAAAGCAAAACGATTAGAACGAAAGTAAAAAGTTATTATGATGTTCTTCTCCTAAATGCGATATATTTGGAAAGGTAATGGAATTATCATCACACTTGTAAACTGTCAAACATTCCGAATATGTCATAATCTGACAGACATTATGAGTTATTGGATTCAGGTCGGATTAAAGTCATTCTTCACCAAAATGATTTAATTAAGTCATACAGCTAAACATAATTGATCTGTCATAAACAACCGCCGTATTTCAATTGACTGAACCTTATATACCACACGTACATCATACAGAAGAATATTACACCGATCCAGTCATATTTGTAGACTATATTTTCCCACGTGTTATTCTTGAGTCTATAATAACTCTCTAAATATTTCACTCTCGTCTGAAATCTCGTTCTGTATTTAGAGACTTAGTGATATGCACGGGCGTGTGGTATTTAAAAGTGTGACCAATAAAGTAGAAGGATATTGTGGTATTTAATATTCAATCCAAATGCTGCTATTGTTTAAGCAGACATTATGCATATCCAGAAACCTCGCCGGAAAGCGAAGATGAAGTCATAGTGCACAGTCTACCAATATGTCCTATAGGCCGCGTATTAGCTCTGTGGTAGGTACAGACTATACAACCATAACTGCTTTGATTCCCACAGATAACATACAGCAATAATATGTTTTTGTTATCTGACACAATTCCTTTTTTTCTTTACAGAAGAATCCAAAACAGACAAAACTATTCTCTTCGAAGTTCGTTCTCTTCGTATGGATGTGATGATGCTGTCAAACACCGTCGGAGAATTTCACAATCACATCCAAGATATTGTAGAAAACAGAAATTCCGGTTTGGATGAAAGATTTCTCTCCCTTGAGAGGGACATCAGTCACACAAAACAAGTGGTGGAGAACATTGCCCGTATTTTGAATAATGTGTCAGCAGATGAAAGAAGTGCTACACAGGATAGTGTTATCACAAATAAAACGGAAACTTATACCGACAACATGAAACCTTTAACACTTGTGGAAGGACATGCTAGAAGTGAGCAGTTTTTATAGTCTCGCATTTTCAGAAGCAACAAGCTCTATTTAAGGATCCCTTTACTCGTCGCCTTGCGTCCCAGCGTCCGTCAGTCGACGCCATAAAAATATAATTGACTAAAACTTGTTCATTTCTTCAGATTGTGTCATCAAACTATCAATATATAAACTTCCTTAACAATAGTAACTTGGCATAAGCAATATATGAAGGTCACGTCACAGTCATGGTCAAATTCTTGGTTCAGATGTTATGTTTGTCAAGAAAACTCAACATTGAGAATAAAGTTTTTTCATTTCTTTATATTTCTTCATCATATACTTCATGACAATAGTCACGTGGCCTTAACAATATATAATGGTAAAGGTCACAGTCAAGTTAACATTCTGGGATAAACTGTAATTTTTGGTCATAATGACATTTAACATTGGGTATCGCTTCTATCCGCAACAGGACAAATATCATGTGACATCAATGTATAAAGTTAATGGCCACAGACATGGTCATACTCTGGGTCAAAATTAAGAGTCTTGGCTGCGAAGACTGGACACTTTTCTTCCATTTTTTTTCATAAAACTTTAAACGTATACATATATTTATTTAAATAATAAGAGAAATGTATTGCAACTGATAGCTATCGAATTGTCTTTTATATATTTCAGAAGCTGTCTGGGATGGACTGAAAGGTAAACAAACGCGTGGAAAAGAATACCAAAAATGAGTAAAAAAATTCCAACATAGTTACGATATTTTGGCGTGGGCGCGGCCACGGAAAATGAAGACAAGCGAATTAAGGATTTGAAGAATAACAGACCATTTGTCTAATTTCTGCCATTTTGAGTAGCTTTCTGTCTTTACAGACTGTCCCAAATATTTCATAAACACAGCCAATATAATGTTATACATGTACATCCAGCCTGGGGTTGATAAAATTGATTTTCTGTTATGCCCCCAAATTTAATTTTGTCGGAACCGTTGTCATCTACAAGACTCCTGTGGCAATATAACTTTCATATGAACAATCCACTTTACCATTTTTCATTAGAAATACCATCAACTGCGTGCTTCTGATGTCTTCGTTCTGCAGATGCAGCACCTTTTTTTGACTTTTGAATCTACTCTGCATTTCAGAGTGCCTAGACGTCGAATATGAATCGAGATTATTTTATTAGCCATCCGCTAAGATTCGCAAAACCAAAAATTAATTTTGACCCCACTCTATTTTTACATGTAACTGTATTGACAGCTTATAACCAAAATGGCGACGGAACATTCCATTTTTCTAGGGTAGGGTGACTTAAACAATCGGTTGACCAATAGTAGCGTAAATAAAAAATATAAACGCATTATACTAATTACCTACCTTTTATTTGCTAGATATAATGGTTTTCATTCAGAAATAAAGTAAAGTATGATCGCTTGTTAGAGGTGCTGAACATGGAACAACAACACCACCCTGCATAGCCTACGTTTTACTTGGTACATTCGAACCCTAGACACAGACATGCGCAGACGACAGTTCTAAAGATAACAAAATTAGTTTTAGGCTTTGTGAAGCTTAACGAGTGGCTATGGCACCCAGGAGGGTCCTTTTTTATTCTATCTAACCATATTAGGTAAGAAACCATAGCAACTAATAAAAAACAAAATCGATTCATATTCGACGTCTAGGCACCCTGAAATGCACAGTACGTATAACCTTTGCTGCTGACTTTAGCCGTTCGTATTATTTAATCGTTTCAGTTCTGTGGGGTACGGACCCATCCACTGCTTTCAAGAGTGTTCCTAGGACAAGAAGAGAGGCAGACGTCCTTGGCTGGGTAAACATGGCCCCAGACCTGGGGTGTAATGGTGAGTTTGTTTCATGTCTTACATTTTGTCTAGGCATTCTGCAATCCTACCAAATATACTCGAGCACTTTAAAATACCACATGTATAGAGTTTAAATAGTTCTTAAATGTAGCAGGTCATGTCATCACTGGTAATTTTGATATTGTTGATAAACGTATTCGGCATTTGTTTTCGAAAGGTCCTAAATATAGATTAGCTTCATCTATTGATTTTAATGCCTGTCGTGCTCAGATCGCCCACTCCATTGAAGATTGTAGTATAAAATGGTGTCGTAGAGAACATGTGGACCCAAACTCGCTTTCTACTTAAAAAAGTCAATTCTTAAAATTATAGATACACGTATTAACTTTTATAATGCTAACCCCTCTTTACCTCCTCCGAGACCTAGGTTTTCCTTTAGTAATTTAAAATCGGAAATTCAGTAATTTCATAATAAATTTGTTTTAGTTACTGCAGATAAAGCAGGTAATAATGTAATTATTGTTTGACGCCTACATTACGTCAATGGTTTATCTCTGGAACTCGGCAGCACCAATTCGTATACTCCAGTTAATTCTGCAGAGGATGATGTTGTTTCCGCACATATCACTCGGTGCACTACTTCCAAGGCTGGTGTAAACGATAAGCAAAATAAACTGCCAACTATGTACTGGATTCCTAAATTACATAAAAATCCGTATAAGGCTCGCTTTATTTCGAATTCTAGTGCCTGCACCACAACAAAAATCTCCAAACGTTAACGTCTTGTCTTACTGCCGTTAAAGATCACGTTAAACTATATTGTGATAAAACTTATGAAAACTCTGGGATTAATTTATTTTGGTCTATAAAAAATTCAGGAGACGTTCTTGATAAAATTTTCAATAAAGGTCAAGTTTCATCAATAAGCACTTATGATTTCTCTACACTATAACCAACCTTACCACATCACCTTATTAAAGACAAGCTAATTTCTCTAATTAAAAAAACATTCGCTAGAGAAAATACTACATTTGGCATGTAATAATATTAAAGCGTTTTTTACTGACGGCAGTTTAGACAATTATACTATGTGGACTTGCTATGAAGTTTGTGAAACACTCATCTTCCTATTAGATAATATTTTCGTCAGGTATGGAACCACCGTTTATAGACAAATTGTTGGTATCCCTATGGGTACGAACTGTGCACGACTTGTCGCAGATTTTTTTTATTTTGCTATGGAAGAGATTTCATATTGAGTCTTTCACCAAATACCCAGGCAGATGTTATTGAAGCCTTTACTTACACCACTCGGTATCTGGATGACATATTGAACATTGACAACCCTTTATTTCCAACTATGGTTAATAATATTTATCCTAAAGAACTTCAGCTTAACAAAGCTAATATATCTGATAATAACGCTTCTTTTCTTGATTTAGATCTCTAGATTGAGATGGTGAAATAATTACCAAATCTATGACAAGAGAGATGATTTTAATTTTGACATTGTTAATTATCCCCACTTGGATGGGAATATTCCCCGAGCAACTTCTTATGGGGTGTATGTGTCTCAACTGATTCGTTTTTCAAGAGCTTGTTCTCGAGTTGAGGACTTTAATATTCGTAATCTTTGTATAACTAAAAAGCTACTCAATCAAGGTTACCGTTACCATAAACTTCGTAAAACCTTTGCAAAATTTTATTATCGTATCCCTGATCTTCTTTCCAAATATAAAAGTAATTTAAGGACTCTTCTGCGACAAGGACGATCACAACCTGACTTCTGGTCCTGTTTTAATGGGATGACAGTAGGGTAAGTGTGAGGTTTGGTGCACCCTAGAACCGGTTTAAACCCCAAGTGGCCTACTTTGCCACTGACCGTTCCAAGGCGGTAGCCCTATTGTCAACCATTTTGTGTTTGTGATGTCGTTTGCATGTATTATTACGTTTGCCTTCTTGTTTGTCTGTTTGCGTGTTTGTTTCTGTGTTTTGTGGTTGACTCTCCTCCTTGAATGCTACTTTCCCTGTCCGATCTTTTTATATTTCTTTTAAACACATGTCGCGATAGCGCTTGTATATCGCTTATTCAAAACCGGGTTTTCACAAAAATCAAAGTTTGCTGTTTTATTTGATGAAGTGAAAATGAAATGATTTAAATCCACAACTGATTTTGTATTAACATATTTAACTACTGCAGGTATACTGTTCTTATTTTTCAGTGAGATGATTTTAAAGTCCTCGAGTATATTACAAATACAGTATGTTTAATCGCTAAATTCAAAAGACTACGTATCAAATCTACTATTGTGTTTATGGATGACTTTGGTTTTCGGCGTATATATCCTACGTTTATTGGTATCGCACATATGCAATACATAAATTGAAGGATATCTAGCAGAAATGCTTTCTACTGAAGATGCTGTATGGTCAGTGTTGTACAAAAGGTCTATATATGTTTTAATGCATTTTTAAAACAAATAGCATATTTGTAGGCTGAGCATCACTCTGAATGTGTGCACGTGATTTTCTGTTTTAGACCATCCTAAATTCAAGGGTGAGCGGTATTGGAAAGATAATGATCCACATCTTATCCTTATATATAACGCAGTGGGATATATAGCCGGCATACAGGCTGGGGTAGGTATTCTTTGACCATCTCAATTTAGATTTGCCCTATCTGTGAATGAAATTGGGCTTACATGCTTACATTAACCTTGATGTGTAACCTTGGGACAACATATGACTGTGCAGATTAAATGTGTCCAGTCCAAATGTTGATCTCCGTCACCCACAATGCATTTGAAAATCATTTCCTCAGTAGAGACTAGTTACAGTCAGGGAGGTGTTGTATGTATTATACAATATATAGTGTTAGTTATTTAGAAAATCATCATTGCTGTCGCTATCATCATTACGTGGTCTGAGTATTAACTTTTATACTCCATCAAACCCGTTCTCCAAGAAGCGAAAAAGGAAATAAAACCTTAATTTAGGCTTAAAAAGCTTGTATATTGTAAAATTAAAAACATCAATAGGTAATTTTAAACAGGTTATCGACTTTTTCAGTAGAAACATATTTTGAAACTTGTTTTATAGTCGAAATATCCGTTATAAAATTCTTCTAATATAAGCTTTTCCATAGCTTAATGGAATTAAGGCGGGACCACGTAATGAATACTTAGCAAATGTTTGTGTTGTATAGACAGATGCATATATATGCAGTGCTAGTAGATCTGGAACCGAGCAGCCTTATCTTATGTTGGTCATCATCGGTCTGAAAAGCCAACACGTATATCAGACGCAGTGACACGTGTTTCCAGAAAACAAGTAAAATAACAGGTGGAATTATTTTTTGAATGTGAGGCGAATCGGTGAAAAAATAGATGTAGGAAAAGAGTCAACGTATTTTGTGTATTGGAACAAACATACCCGTGCAATAAATATTAATTTGAGCTGGATTGTAATTGTAGTTATAGTACACTAAAATATAAATACATATTTTGTCAGATACCTGGGAATCACACAGACGACACTTCTAAGTACCCGTATGCCGAACTCATCAACCGACCATTTGTTCTGGACGATGGTTATTACTTCACTACTGCATACTTCGTAAACCCAGGTTGAGTATATCTACATAATCATTACTTCACTACTGATACTTCGTTAACACAGGTTGAGTATATCTACATAATCATTACTTCACTACTGCATACTTCGTTAACACAGGTTGAGTATATCTACATAATCATTATTTCACTACTGCATACTTCGTTAACACAGGTTGAGTATATCTACATATCTACACTGCGTCACTACTGTATACTTTGTTAACCCAGAATGACATTTACATAATTACTACGTCACTACTGTATACTTCGTCAACCCAGAATGACATTTGCATAATCACTACGTCACTACTGCATACTTTGTTAACCCAGAATGACATTTGCATAATCACTACTTCACTACTGTATACTTTGTTAACCCAGAATGACATTTACATAATCACTACGTCAGTACTGCGTACTTTGTTAACCCAGGATGACATTTACAATCACTACGTCACTACTGTATACTTTGTTAACCCAGTTTGAGTATATCTACATAATCACTGCGTCACTACTGCATACTTTGTTAACCCAGAATGACATTTACATAATCACTACGTCACTACTGTATACTTCTTTAACCCAGGTTGAGTATATCTACATAATCACTGCGTCATTACTGTATACTTTGTTAACCCAGAATGACATTTACATAATCACTACATCACTACTGGCATACTTTGTTAATCCAGAATGACATTTAAATAATCACTACGTCACTACTGTATACTTTGTTAACGCAGAATGACATTTACATACTCACTACGTCACTACTGTATACGTTGTTAACCGTGAATGACATTTACATAATCACTACGTCACTACTGTATACTTTGTTAACCCAGGTTGAGTATATCTACATAATCACTACGTCACTACTGTATACTTTGTTAACTCAGGTTGAGTATATCTACATACTCACTACGTCACTACTGTATACGTTGTTAACCGTGAATGACATTTACATAATCACTACGTCACTACTGTATACTTTGTTAACCCAGTTTGAGTATATCTACATAATCACTACGTCACTACTGTATACTTTGTTAACCCATGTTGATTATATCTACATAATCACTGCGTCACTACTGTTTACTTTGTTTACCCAGAATGACATTTACATAATCACTGCGTCACTACTGCATACTTTGTTAACTCAGAATGACATTTACATATCACTACATCACTACTGCATACTTTGTTAACCCAGAATGACATTTAAATAATCACTACGTCACTACTGTATTCTTTGTTAACCATGAATGACATTTACATACTCACTACGTCACTACTGTATACTTTGTTAACCGTGAATGACATTTACATAATCACTACGTCACTACTGTATACTTTGTTAACCCAGGTTGAGTATATCTACATAATCACTGCGTCACTACTGTATACTTTGTTAACCCAGAATAACATTTACATAATCACTACGTGACTACTGCATACTTTGTTAACCCAGAATGACATGTACATAAATCACTACGTCCCTACTGTATACTTCTTTAACCCAGGTTGAGTATATATACATAATCACTGCGTCATTACTGTATACTTTGTTAACCCAGAATGACATTTACATAATCACTACATCACTACTGCATACTTTGTTAACCCAGAATGACATTTAAATAATCACTACGTCACTACTGTATACTTTGTTAACCCATAATGACATTTACATACTCACTACGTCACTACTGTATACTTTGTTAACCGTGAATGACATTTACATAATCACTACGTCACTACTGTATACTTTGTTAACCCAGGTTGAGTATATCTACATAATCACTACGTCACTACTGTATACTTTGTTAACTCAGGTTGAGTATATCTACATAATCACTGCGTCACTACTGCATACTTTGTTAACTCAGAATGACATTTACATAATCACTACATCACTACTGCATACTTTGTTAACCCAGAATGACATTTGAATAATCACTACGTCACTACTGTATACTTTGTTAACCCAGAATGAAATTTACATACTCACTACGTCACTACTGTATACTTTGTTAACCGTGAATGACATTTACATAATCACTGCGTCACTACTGCATACTTTGTTAACTCAGAATGACATTTACATAATCACTGCGTCACTACTGTATACTTTGTTAACCCAGAATGACATTTACATAATCACTACTTCACTACTGTATACTTTGGTAACTCAGAATGACATTAACATAATTACCATAAGAAAAACAGTTATAAGGAAAATGCCTTGTTGGTTAGAGAATAGTTCATGGCGGGGCTTTATTTATTTACACTATCCCGTTTTATTGTTGACAATAAGGTAAGTGTGAGGTTTGGTGCACCCTAGAACATGGTTTAAACCCCCAGCGGCCTGTTTTGCCACTGACCGTTCCAAGGCGGTAGCCCTATTGTCAATCCTTTTGTTTTTGTGATGTCTTATTTATTCATCTTTAAATTTGTTTTTGTTTCTGTGTGTGTTTGTGGTTGACTGTCGTCCTTGAATGTTGCTTTTTCTGTTCGATCTTTATATCTATATTTTCTTTCGCAATCCTAAATACGTATGTATATACCAATAGGCCACCGCCGCGGCAGAAACACATGTCATGATAACCCTACCAGTCACATAATATTGACACCGGGCCGACCAATCCCAGCACTGACCGTTATATGCTGACCTTGCAAGAGAGTCCAAAGGAGCAAGCAGTACAATTGTTATGAAGAATCCCAAGGGTGTTAATAATAAGAACAACGGTTCACATAGTATTTGATTATTATTTAGATTGTCATTACATATGCATTAACATTATCATTGTCATTCTCTGTGAAACAATACTATTTCTGATTTCGTGTATTGTTATACTTCATGTCTTTATAGCGTCATTATGCGAGGAAGTAGTAGACAGTCCAATCCACGGAACCGGTTCCGGGCTCTGGTTCCAGAATGGTACAGACCCGGTCTCTGATTCGGTAGAAATACCGCATCAACAAACTGACCTCGAAAGTACCATGTGGGTACAGGGACCATGTTTTAAAACGATGGGTATGTATCATAATGCCGATAACTTCTTACTTCGTGTATTGTTGTGCAAATCATTATTTTAATACACGGCAACATGCATGTTTACAAACACTGTAACACAGTTAAAATAAAAAAAACATACATTTATCAAAAAGGGACACCTTAACGCTATAACTATATTTTGCTTTCAGGGGTGCATTATTGGTACAATATCAGTAAAGATATGTCCTGTAACGACTTCTTTCCTGCATTTTTGCTTTACAATGGCGGCATACTGAATGCGTTTGGTTGGGCGTTTGGGATGAATGTAAACAGCACCGTATGGATGGAACATCCGAAGGCGCGAATTTATCCGGTAAGTGGAAATCAATTTAATACCATTATGTACCTTTTCTCAGCTACATTTTTGCCAAAGACCGTTCCAGGGTGGTAGAGTTGTTGTCAACCCGTTTGTGTTTGTGACGTCACATGCATTGCTTTTTATTAACATTGTAATTGGTGTTTGTTTTAATGCGTGTTTTTGGTTGACTGTGCGAAAGCTACATTTCCTGTTTGTCTTTATACTTACTTGCATAAAAACAAACTGGCATATTCATTTAAACACAAAATTTGATACACGTTGGATAATTAAAAATTGTAATTACTAAAATGTAATTAAGATGTTTGTGCAAATAAAGAATTGAACTATTGAATTGTATCAAGCATACTTGCCAACCAGATTATCACACCGGTGTTATAATACAGGGTTAACTGTACCGGTGTTATAATATAGGGTTAACTGTACCGATGTTATAATACAGGGTTAACTGTACCGGTGTTATAATACAGGGTTAACTGTACCGGTGTTATAATATAGGGTTAACTGTACCGGTGTTATAATATAGGGTTAACTGTACCGGTGTTATTATATAGGGTTAACTGCACCGGTGTTATAATATAGGGTTAACTGCAACGGTGTTATAATATATGGTTAACTGCAACGGTGTTATAATATAGGGTTAGCTGTATTGACACCGGTGTTAAAATATAGGGTTAACTGTACTGATACCGGTGTTATAATATAGGTTAACTGTACTGACACCGGTTTTATAATATAGGGTTAACTGTAGTGATACCGGTGTTATAATATAGGGTTAACTGTACTGACACCGGTGTTATAATTTAGGGTTGACTGCACCGGTGTTATAATATAGGGTTAACTGTACTGATACCGGTGTTATAATATAGGGTTAACTGTACTGACACCGGTGTTATAATTTAGGGTTAACTGCACCGGTGTTATAATATAGGGTTAACTGCACCGGTGTTATAATATAGGGTTAACTGTACTGACACCGGTGTTATAGTATAGGGATAACGGTACTGATACCGGTGTTATCGTATAGGGTTAACTGTACTGATACCGGTGTTATAATATAGGTTAACTGTACTGACACCGGCGTTATAATATAGGGTTAACTGTACCAGTGTTATAATATAGGGTTAACTGCACCGGTGTTATAATATAGGGTTAACTGCACCGGAGTTATAATATAGGGTTAACTGTACTGACATCGGTGTTATAATATAGGGTTAACTGTACTGACACCGGTGTTATAATATAGCGTTAACTGTACTGATACCGGTGTTATAATATAGGGTTAACTGTACTGACACCAGTGTTATGATAAAGGGTTAACTGTACTGACATCGGTGTTATAATATAGGGTTAACTGTACTGACATCGGTGTTATAATATAGGGTTAACTGTACTGATACCGGTGTTATAATATAGGGTTAACTGTACTGATACCGGTGTTATAATATAGGGTTAACTGTACTGATACCGCTGTTATAATATAGGGTTAACTGCACTGAATGTTTAAATTTTGCGACGGTATATCAGTCGTGTAATGGGCGCACATGTTGTTTAATGGCGGCGCGTTAGGGGAGTTGTTTAATGGCGACGCGTTAGCGGAACCGTTAAACACGATTTGCGACCACTAAACGACTGATATACGAGTACCGTAGCAAAAGTCAATAAAGTTGTTCGTTAACGCAATACATATGGATACAATCCAATACAATGAGAAGCACATGCTATGTGTCAAAACTGAATGACGAGTATACAAATTACACATTTGAAATATTCTATTGATTCATTTATGCTGTAATTTATATTAATTAGTATCATTCATAATCAAGTTACTGTTGAAAATAGTGAAGTAAATAATGTATTAAACAAATGAACAAAATATGATACAGATGCGTATGCCAAATATGATGTCAAAGTTATGAACCATAACTTAATAATACTATAATATTGATACTAATATTCATGATAATATTATACTAGCAATATTGGGTTTGCGTTTCAGGTATTCATGAATCCAGTTCCAGACTGTCTGTACACTGCTGGGACCTTATCGACTCAACATATCTATCTGACGAACAACATCACTGCTAATACATGTTAAAACATCGTGTAACTTAAACCATTTGAGGGAACACGATCATAAAATTAAATGTTGTACATCAGGCTTTTTCTAGAAACATGTACATTTTAAAATGTTCCAATTCATGATAAAGAAATGACATCAATTCAAACAATGGTGCGAGCACCGTGTTGTTTAAGTCTATAGTTTGAATTCATAGATTTTGTCAGAAATGTGTCTTAAAATGCTTACATTGACCTAGTGTGTAAATTAGTGTAGGACATATAACTATGTATAGGTAATGTCCTTGCAAGAAAATAAATGTCAATTGTAAGTGACCCCCAATAAAAGCATGATGTACCTCCTTTAATAGTGAGTGAAATAAGCAAAGAGGATAACCAGTATTACTGTACAACTTGTCGTAGTTTCCTGCTAGCAAAAAATGGTAACTGCAAGAACTATGCTTAAAGCCACCCTAATAAGCAAGTCATTTACCATTGTATTATCGATGTGCTATATGGCCTGTAGCCACCCTAATAAGCAAGTCATCTACCATTGTATTATCGATGTGCTATATGGCCTATAGTCACCCTAATAAGCAAGTCATTAACCATTGTATTATCGATGTGCTATATGGCCTATAGGCAGAGCGCAGCCGCGTATGAACAAGACAACAATAAAAACATGCGTTTGTAAGCAATGTTAATGATTTGTTAATGATTTGTTAGTACTGTAATGACGAAAAATGGTCTAGTTACGCGCCAGACTCGCTGAAAGTAAGTCATTATCTTTGCCAGTCTACTGACGTAGGAAATTAGTAATTGATATCTTACTTATAATACCCATAAGTTTACATCTTTAAATTTGCTCTTTCTTTCTGTGTGTGTTAGTGATCGTCCTTGAATGCTGCTTTTCCTGTTTGATTTGTATACCTATATTGTCTTGTCGTGCCCTCAATGGTTTATTCTCTTGTTGCTCTGGCTTCTATGATGACGCCTACCTATAGCCCATTGGGACGGTGGCGTTTGATGTTTGTCTATGATCTTTCTTGTCGTGCCCTTAATGGTTTATTCTCTTACTGGTCTGGCTTCTGCCAAGTCATTGAGTACCTTCATTGTGGCTTTCTAGGCTATTGTTTTTTTGTATTATATTTACACGAGCATATTTGTGTTCTACTTATATTGCCTATTGATGCTGCCTTGTTGGTTAGAGATTATATCATGGCGGGGATTTCTTTATTTACCCTGTCCTGTTTTAATGGGATGACAGTAGGGTAAGTGTGAGGTTTGGTGCACCCTAGAACCGGTTTAAACCACCTGTGGCATACTTTGCCACTGACCGTTCCAAGGCGGTAGCCCTATTGTGCAGTAGGGTTCAAATCACTCGCTGTTGTTTGTTGTGAAACGCCATTTAGGGGCATAATTGACAGCTGGAGCTTCGTCGGGGCATTATTGACAGGAGAGGCTTCAACAACAGCGAATGATTTGAACCCCTCCCCTATTGTGAACCCTTTTGTGTTTGTGATGTCGTTTGTATTTATTATTGCTTTTGCCTGCTTGTTTGTCTGTTTGCGTGTTTGTTTCTGTGTTTTGTGGTTGACTGTCCTCCTTGAATGCTACTTTCCCTGTACGATCTTTTTATATTTCTTTTTCTGCCAAGTCATTGACACGAGCATCTTTGTGTTTTACTTATATTGTCTATTAATGCTAGAGAATAGTTCATGGCGGGGATTTATTTATTTACGCTGTCCCGTTTTATTGCGTGACAGTATGGTATGTGTGAGGTTTGGTGCACCCTAGAACCTGGTTTAAACCCCCAGCGGCCTTTTTGTGAACTTTTTTGTGTGTTTGATGTCTTATTTGGCATTTTATTCATCTTTAAGTTTGTTCTTTGTTTCTGTGTGTGTTTGTGGTTGACTGTCGTCCTTGAATGCTGCTTTTCCTGTTTTTATATCTATATTTACAAACTTCAGAATTGTGTTGATAATAATCCCTGTACATACTTTTAAATATTGTAACCATGTTTTTAATTACTGTTTATTTTAGGGCATCTAGAATCGATCTTGTATATAAATGCCATCTGTGTTTTTTTCAAAAACAAAGGCATGTATAAGATATATAACAAGTGGTGATCAACTGGGCCTCAAAACCGGGATTTGAATACAGGTTCTCTTGCTTGCCCTGCCAGCATTTCTGGTTTAATTTAATAAATGAATAGTCGGAGCGATCGATGTATTCGAATCACAGCAATATGAAGAATCTATGCTGACGTAGTCCGCCTGAGAATCTGGCCTTGGGCGAATACCTGATCCTGATGGTTGGATGTCAAAGTCTTCATACTGGCCATGTGTCTTCTGAAATAAAACAAATATATGGACAATATACAAAGTAGTATTCGCCTTCCGATTTTGTATGCCACGTTACTAAAAAACGTGCACACTTACACACTATACATTTTTGCTGTATAGGAACTCATCTATTTATCAGTAATTTTACTTTAAAAGGAGACAAGGCAATATAACAAGTCAGGATTTTGGTGGCAATACAATATGTTTAAATCATATCTGTTTGTTTCTGTGCATGTTTTGTTGACTATGGTCCAGGAAAGCTACATTTATTGTTCGACATGTGTGTCTACATACTACTATGATGATTAGGCCCTTGCTCGACTATAGAACCATGTAACACGATCTCAGTGTTACAATTGTGGAAAAGACAAGCTTGAAAAGGTTCAGAATTTGTGTTACGACAAATAAATCAATCTACAAAATCTGGAAGAACGCCGCTACAAAGCGGCATTTTTGCCACTGACCGTTCCAAGGCGGTGCCGTTCTTGTCAACCCTTTGATGTTTTTGATGTTACATACCTTGCCCCTTATTTATCCTTGTTAGTGTTTTTTGTTTCGATGCGTGTTTGTGGTTGGTTTGGGTCATTGAATGCTACATTTCCTACTCGACTTTTATATCTACCTTTAGTAAACTGAAGTGCTTCATTTCAAAAAAAATAATTTCACGGGCACTCAAAAGTCCGTTGCAAAACAATTTTATGCTATAGGGTTGTTGACCCACGAAATGATTTAAATGAGACCTCGTTTCGGTGCCGTCTTTGGATACCTTCAAGGAAATACTGGGAGCTGCTCTTAAGCGAAGGTACAACGGTATATACCTCTTGTTCAGCTACGGGCTGGATGGGCTGGATGTGTCGCTGTGATACATGAATAACGCTATCATATCGATCGTCATTTACTATTTCTGACGGAGCATTCTCAAAAGGTGGGTTTAAGATTTCGACATCTGATTGCTCGTTTTCAGCAAACGTTGCAGGACCGTTTCTGCATGTAGAATTATCAGTTACACCATCATCAGCGTTGATCAACCTCCGAACGGATATAGCAGCAGTATCTGGTGTGAAATAAAACAGCTAAAGGAACATTTCACAGCTGTTTTGGCCGCTTAAGTCAATTTGCAACACATAGTAGTGTTTTGGCAACTAAACTTAATTTGCAACACAACATAGCAGTGTTGTGGCCGCTAAAGTTAATTTGCGACCCAAAGCAGTGTGTGTTTTTTCGCTAAAGTTAATTTGCAACAAACAGCAGAGTATTTTGGCCGCTAAAATCAATTTGAAACACATAATCATGAGCTCGTATGTTGCAGTTATGATCCTAGATGGATCTTCGTTCAGTGCAAATGATCTATACTTAAAATTAGTTTAAAGTAACCAACTCCATGCAATTATTTTTATGGTTTACATATTTAATAAATACTGACAATTTTATATATTTCATATAAAGAAAAATAAATGAAAGAACGATGTCTTACCAATTTCCTTTGAATATTTACATTTCCTAACTAGCCGTATAACTACAAGACCAGTAATTATAAACACAACTACGACTGTTGCAGCTCCTAAAATTGGCCACACATCTGGACTAGTGTTGTCGTCAATAACGGTGCTTTTTTCCACTGAATTGTTTATCATCATCGTCATCATTGTCATCGTCGTCGGTATGGTTAATGTACCATCATTATCCTTATCGGCATGCTGTTGCTCTAGTAGAATACAATAGCATGATAACTGTTATTTAAATAATCCAAAGAGCTCAAAATACACATAGTGTACACACATATCTCATACAGTGTAGGCACAGTACACACAGTACACACAGTATACACAGATCTTATACAGTATAGACACAGTACACACATATATTATACAGTGTACACACAGTACACACATATATTATACAGTGTACACACAGTATACACAGTACACACATATCTTATATAGTGTACACACAGTATACACATATCTTATACAGTGTACACACAGTACACACATATCTTATACAGTGTACACACAGTACACACATATATTATACAGTGTACACACAGTACATACATATCTTATACAGTGTACACACATGGAAAGCAGTGCACACAGTGCACACAGTACACGCATATATATTATACAGTGTACACACAGTACACACAGATATTATACAGTGTACACTCAGTACACACATATACTGTGTACACACAGATCTTATAGTGTATAAGCAGTACACACATATCTTATACAGTGTATAAACAGTACACACACATTTTATACAGTGTATGCACAGTACACACATATCTTATACAGTGTACACACCTTACATACAGTGTACACACAGTACACACAAATAGTATACAGTGTATAAACAGTACACACATATATTATACAGTGTACACATAGTACAAACAGATCTTATACAGTGTATAAACAGTACACACATACAGTGTACATACAGTACACACATATCTTATACAGTGTACACACGTACACACATATGTTATACAGTGTACACACAGTACACACATATCTTATACAGTGTAAAGCACTATACCGATTATTAATTAGCAATCAGCCAGAGTAGACTATTCCGAACGCGGGTCAGTTGGTTGAGAGACAAAGTATTATGGCATCAAATAAAGAGGAAGTGACTTCACGCTACAGATCCTGTATTTAAATCGCTTTCTTGTTTTTGGGCGTGTCTTTCTTTATAACTTCATGCTCACCAGCTCATGGCGAAATAGTGTATTTAAGCGATCAAGTATAGCACAGGACATCATTTACCGTATATAGACACCGAGTAGTGCACATCGTACAGGTACCATAACTTGATACATTTGAACGCATCTCAGACGTATCAGTATATAGTACATCATGTCGCACACGTAAATTAACCATGCGGGATGTTATAAAATATTTTATCAAATTGAAACTAGGATTCCGTTTCAAAACAACTTTATCTCGATCTTTCAATGTGCGCTTGATAAGTTTGTGCGCATGTCTAGTTATTGCATTATACCTATTTAGTGTTAAATGTGCTACAACGCACTAACAAATATCTTCCGTGGCCTAGTAGTTAGAACTACATAAACAGGAACATATAAAAGCGAAACGTTACTGGTTAGATCCCGTTCCGGGCTGTTATTTCTTTTTTTTTATGAAATATTATCTGAAGCCGTGTATTGATCGATCTTACCTGTACGAAGGCTAGATGTGATATTTTACGCATCGATTCTGGCTTATATAGCGACCGTTTGGTTGCTCGTCGAATTAAGACTACTTTACACGTGACTTGTTCATATTGATGAGTTAGTATTAGTTTATGTATAGCGTCTGTAGCTTTAAAGCAAAAACATGTGCATATTTTCATAGAACATATATCATTATTCTCCATTACAAAATGACTACAGCGCTCCTTTTGTCCCCTTAAATCGGCTTTCTTTCACGAAGGTAGCATTGCTATTAACATTTACAAAAAAATAAACGTTTGATATGGTAACTGAAAACAATTAAAAATAAACCCACCTGTAAAATTGAGTCGAATCGGGACTGTCTCACAAACGCCAACGTCACCCGGCAATCCATAGATATAATGTACTTTTACTTTATAGTCTGTGTCATCAGTATCAGTGGCATTCTTGAGAATCAGATAATACACAGAATCTGCTTTGTGTGAAGCAATGTTGGATGTATTTGTAATAGTTGTCCATTCAGATGGTGATTCCAATCTCAGCCACGTTACCTTTGTCACATATTGCTGATATGTTGACACAAAGGTGAATGCTACAGGTCTGTCTATGAGAACTGGTTGCTGAACTGTTACCGTGCCGCAATTATTACTGACATCTGTACAATTATCAAGACAGTATGAGTTGTATTTTTAATCGAGAATTATTTTAAAATTTTTACATATAAAATATAAAATGTTTTCTATTTGAATAAAAATATATTTTGCTGTGCTGAGAAAATTCTGATATAGACATTTACTCACTCTGATGCGTACCTTTGTTTACTTCTGATATAGACATTTACTCACTCTGATGCGTACCATTGTTTACTTATGATATAGACATTTAATCACTCTTATGTGTACCTTTGTTTACTTGTGATATAGACATTTACTCACTCTGATGTGTACCCTTGTTTACTTCTTATAAAGACATTTACTCACTCTTATGCGTACCTTTGTTTACTTCTGATATATACATTTAATCACTCTGATGCGTACCTTTGTTTACCTCTGGTATATAAATTTACTCACTCTTATGTGTACCTTGGTTTACCTCTGGTGTAGACATTTACTCACTCTGATGCGTACCATTGTTTACTTCTTATAAAGACATTTACTCACTCTGATGCGTACCTTTGTTTACTTCTGATATATACATTTACTCACTCTGATGTGTACCTTGGTTTACCTCTGATATATACATTTACTCACTCTGATGTGTACCTTTGCTTACTTCTGATATAGACATTTACTCACTCTGATGCGTACCTTTGTTTACTTCTTATAAAGACATTTACTCACTCTGATGCGTACCTTTGTTTACTTCTGATATATACATTTACTCACTCTGATGTGTACCTTTGTTTACTTCTGATATAGACATTTACTCACTCTGATGCGTACCTTTGTTTACTTCTTATAAAGACATTTACTCACTCTTATGTGTACCTTGGTTTACCTCTGGTGTAGACATTTACTCACTCTTATGTGTACCTTTGTTTACTTCTGATATATACATTTACTCACTCTGATGTGTACCTTTGTTTACTTGTGATATATACATTTACTCATTTTGATGCGTACCTTTGTTTACTTCTTATAAAGACATTTACTCACTCTGATGCGTACCTTTGTTTACTTCTTATAAAGACATTTACTCACTCTGATGCGTACCTTTGTTTACCTCTGATATATACATTTACTCACTCCGATGTGTACCTTTGTTTACCTCTGATATATACATTTACTCTCACTCTGATGCGTACCTTTGTTTACTTCTGATATAGACATTTACTCACTCTGATGCGTACTTTTGTTTACTTCTTATAAAGACATTTACTCACTCTGATGCGTACCTTTGTTTAGCTCTGATATAGACATTTACTCACTCTGATGCGTACCTTTGTTTACTTCTTATAAAGACATTTACTCACTCTTATGTGTACCTTGGTTTACCTCTGGTGTAGACATTTACTCATTCTTATGTGTACCTTGGTTTACCTATGATATAGACATTTAATCACTCTTATGTGTACCTTTGTTTACTTGTGATATAGACATTTACTCACTCTGATGCGTACCTTTGTTTACCTCTGATATATACATTTACTCACTTCGATGCGTACCTTTGTTTACCTATGATATAGACATTTACCCACTCTTATGCGTACCTTTGTTTACTTCTGATATATATATTTAATCACTCTGATGTGTACCTTTGTTTACCTCTGATATATACATTTTCTCACTCTGATGTGTACCTTTGTTTACTTCTGATATATGCATTTACTCACTCTGATGTGTACCTTTGTTTACTTCTGATATAGACATTTACTCACTCTGATGCGTACCTTTGTTTATTTCTTATAAAGACATTTACTCACTCTGATGCGTACCTTTGTTTACCTCTGATATATACATTAACTCACTCTGATGTGTACCTTTGTTTACCTCTGATATATACATTTACTCACTCTGATGTGTACCTTTGTTTACTTCTGATATAGACATTTACTCACTCTGATGCGTACCCTTGTTAACCTCTGATATAGACACTTACTCACTCTGATGTGTACCTTTGTTTACTTCTGATATAGACATATACTCACTCTGATGCGTACCTTTGTTTACTTCTTATAAAGACATTTACTCACTCTGATGCGTACCTTTGTTTACTTCTGATATAGACATTTACTCACTCTGATGCGTACCTTTGTTTACTTCTGATATTTACATTTACTCACTCTGATGTGTACCTTTGTTTACTTCTGATATAGACATTTACTCTCTGATGCGTACCTTTGTTTACCTCTGATATATACATTTACTCACTCTGATGTGTACCTTTGTTTACTTCTGATATAGACATTTACTCACGCTGGTGCGTACCCTTGTTTACCTCTGATATAGACTCTTACTCACTCTGATGTGTACCTTTGTTTACTTCTGATATAAACATTTACTCACTCTGATGCGTACCCTTGTTTACCTCTGATATAGACACTTACTCACTCTGATGTGTACCTTTGTTTACCTCTGGTATATACATTTACTCACTCTTATGTGTACCTTGGTTTACCTCTGGTATAGACATTTACTCACTCTGATGCGTACCTTTGTTTACCTATGATATAGACATTTAATCATTCTTATGTGTACCTTTGTTTACTTGTGATATAGACATTTACTCACTCGGATGCGTACCTTTGTTTACCTCTGGTATATACATTTACTCACTCTTATGTGTACCTTTGTTTACCTCTGGTATAGACATTTACTCACTCTGATGCGTACCTTTATTTACCTGTGATATAGACATTTACTCACTCTGATGCGTACCTTTATTTACCTGTGATATATATATGTACTCACTCTGATGTGTACCTTTGTTTACCTGTGATATAGACATTTAATCACTCTTATGTGTACCTTTGTTTACATGTGATATAGACATTTACTCACTCTGATGCGTACCTTTGTTTACCTGTGATATAGACATTTACTCACTCTTATGTGTACCTTTGTTTACCTGTGATATAGACATTTAATCAATCTTATGTGTAATTCGTAAATCGGTGAATAAAATCAACATGATCTGTAATAGTTTACCTTTAAAAAAACTTAAGACAAACATACACAATTCATTAAAATATATACTTACTGTATCCTAGAACAATGTGAATATTTACACAAAGCAAGATAAGACAATTAATTGAAATAAGCATGCTTGTAGAAGATTGACAACTTTGTTATGAAACATCTGAGTCCCTACTGGTTAAGGAAATAAAATAGAATAAATGATCACGTACGCATGATAAGGTACTGTGGGTATTGTTGCATTGTTTTATTAAAAAATTAAAAGCTGTTTGTTCATTTTAAACGCTAAGTTTAATATTTCAAATGTATAAACTCAGTTGCAAAAGAAACTGGACACTTTGAACATTTTACTTTACACCCTATCCTCTTTATCAAGCGACAGTCCTTTAATGATTCGACCTATTGAAAAACAAATGACAACATGATATTGGCAATGGAATGATAAAGAACTTTGGGATATTCAATTATTACAAAAAAAAATATACAATTAAATCTAAACGAAACTCAGTGTCCACTTTATTTTGCAACTGAGTATATATAATAATTATATATATTATTCAGCTGCCGAAGGCAGCTAACGCTTATATGGGTTTTATATCTGTCTTTTTTTAACAGACTATGACTCATGTAAGTGGCGATAAGCATGCTTTAAAACTTGAATGTCTAGATAACTCGTCTGAAAAACTTGAAAGGTATAAACACATATTTTGCAATGTTGAAAGGTTACCATTTCACTTGCTGAAATGACTAAACCAGTTTACTGAAATGTAGCATGTAATCATTATTATTATATGTATATTAGCGACGAAACATTCAAAAGCCTCTAAAGCGCTGTTGATTGAGGCATCGTGTTAATGCCGAGGAATGTAGGGTTCAAGCCTGCTGATTTCCATTTTTTTTTTAATTTTTATTATTATATTTATCATTATTGCTAATGATAGGGTAGCAACAGTTCCTTTACATTGTTCTCTTTGATAAAGTAATCTTATAATTACACATGGTAACAGTGAACAGTTTATGTGTGTTGTAATGCACACTCTAACACACACGTATCCCTTACACGTGAACAAGTGTATTTCTGTGCTGATGTGTACTTCTAGCACATCGTGTTACAAGGGTGAATTGTAATCAATATGTAGGGCATGTCAAGGTATTTGAACAGAAAGAAGCGAGGTCGCCTACATTGATTTAAAATGCTTGATAGGAAGAACTGATGGTGAAATCGGTAAGAATGTAAGAAAAAACGGTCGTGGCGTGTTTTTATCTCCATGACAACATTTATTTATTTTCAATATTGTTTTAACACCCGTGACTTGATATATTATTATGTTAACTTCTTGTCTCTCGGCAGCTATTTTACGCTTCCTTAAAACCTTGCTTGTATAATATATATACAGGGAGAAATATGTGCGAGCTACCAAGGACAGACAACCTTCGGACGAACTACGGCAGGGCGCCTAGCTATGATGAGAGACACCGAAATCAAACGTATGCATTCACTTCCTACAACGATATCTGCAACACACGCTGATAAACTGTATCTCTTCATCAAAACATATTCGTCTGGAGTCACAATTAACATATACACTTACAGTATTCTATACCTTTTGTAAGCTATTCGCTTCTAAGGTACTTCTTGATTGACTTCCTGTGTAGAACCAGTATTAAGCAATGCAGATATAGCGTTTTTCTCAGGGACACATCGCATATGGTTATGCCTTGGATCGAATCCACGACGTTTGCATCATGGGTCCAACGCTCTACCACTAGACCACAACGCTCCACGCATACATACATTTCTTGATTTAGATCTCTCGATTGAAAATGGTGAAATTATTAGCAAAATCTATGACAAGAGAGATGATTTTAATTTTGACATTGTTAATTACCCCCACTTGGATGGGGATGTTCCCCGAGCAACTTCTTATGGGGTGTATGTGTCTCAACTTATTCGTTTTTCGAGAGCTTGTACTCGAGTTGAGGACTTTAATATTCGTAATCTTTGTATAACTAAAAAGCTACTCAATCAATAAACTTCGTAAAACATTTGCAAAATTGTATTATCGTAACCCTGATCTTCTCTCCAAATATAAAAGTAATTTAAGGACTCTTTTGCGACAAGGACTATCACAACCTGACTTCTATGGTGATGTGATTAATCAGCTTCGTAAGATTCTTGGTCATGATCACTTTTATACTATCTTTGTTAAACTTTTTAAAAAGTTTATCAAAAGAGGTTATGACCTATCATTTTGCAACGTACTGCATGCTTGGTGGTGTACCCTTTTACAGTTCGCCACTCTGCTTTCCTCTTTAATTGTACGATGACTGGACAGGCTGTGGACCCTATGATGACGCCTACCTAAAGCCCATTTGGACGGTGTCGTTTGATGTTTGTCTATGATCGTTCTTGTCGTGCCCTTAATGGTTTATTCTCTTGTTGCTCTGGCTTCTGCCAAGTCATAGAGTACCTTCGTTGTGGCTTTCTAGGCTATTGTTTTTTTGTATTATATTTACCCGAGCATATTTGTGTTTTGCTTATATTTCCTATTGATGCTGCCTTGTTGGTTAGAGATTAGATGATGGCGCGGATTTCTTTATTTACACTGTCCTGTTTTAATGGGATGACAGTAGCGTAAGTGTGAGGTTTGGTGCATCCTAGAACCGGTTTAAACCCCCAGTGGCCTACTTTGCCACTGACCGTTCCAAGGCGGTAGCCCTACTGTCAACCCTTTTGTGTTTGTGATGTCGTTTGCATTTAATATTACTTTTGCCTTCTTCTCCTTGTCTGTTTGCGCCTTTGTTTCTGTGTTTTGTGGTTGACTGTCCTCCTTGAATGCTACTTTCCCTGTCCGGTCCGATCTTTTTATATTTCTTTATAGATACAAATATAGCTCATATGAGTGGGATCGCATTTAAGCATTCAACCACACACCGCTATATTAAGACAGTGACAATGAAAGGTGTCGGATCTTGGGGATACTGTGATTTCAGTAAATATATTAAAGGGAGATAATTTGAACTCACTACTGCAACTTCACGTTCACAAAGCAGAATTATATATAGGGAGAAATATTTGCGAACTACCAAGGACAGACAACCTTCGGACGAACTACGGCAGGGCGTCTAGCTATAATGAGAGACACCGAAATCAAACGTATGAATTCACTTCCTAAAAAGGACAGCTGCAAGAAACGCTGATACACTGTATATCTACATCATAACACACTCGTCTGGAGGCAGAATTAGCATATACACGCATACATGCATACAATTATAGCTCATGTGAGTGGGATCACATTTTAGCATTCAACCACACACAGCTTTTATTCATATGTATAGTTGTTGTTTGTTTCTGTGTGTGTTTGTGGTTGACTTTCGTCCTTGAATGCTACTTTTCCTGATTGATTTTGATATCTACTTTTGTTAACAAGTTTAATAAAGATTGTATGAAGGCAATTATGACCAAGGCACTTATGAAGTTTGTAAATCACATCACCATTGAAGTCAGGTTGTGGTAGTCCTTGTAGCAGAAACGTTCTTAACATTTATATTTTAAAAGTAGATCAGTGTTACGATAATAACATCATCATAGCTAGGCGCCCTGCCGTAATTCGCCCGAAGGTTGTCTGTCCTTGGTAGTTCGCAAATATTTCTCCCTATATATAATTCTGCTTTCTGAACGCTCCTCTCGTACGATATCCCAAATTTCGAAACTTGCCGTAGTGAGTTCAAATTATATCCCTTTAATATATTTACTGAATTCACAGTATCCTCCAAGATCCGGCACCTTTAATTGTCACTGTCTTAATAAAAGGCAAGATCTGACATAACAAACACAAAAGGGTTGTCAATAGGGCTACCGCCTTGGAACGGTCAGTGGCTAAAAGAGACCGCTGGGGGTTTAAACCAAGTTATAGGGTGCCACAAACCTCAGTCTTACACTACTGTCATCCCAATAAATGGGACAGTGTAAATAAAGATATCCCCACCAGGTTATAATCTCTAACAAAGAAGGCAGCATTAATAGACAGTCTAAGTAAACACATAAATGATCATGTATATATAATATAAAAAATAAAAGCCTAGAAAGCCACAAAGTAAATACTCAATGAATTGGCAGAAGCCAGAGCAACAATAGAACAAACCGTTAAAGGTACGACAAGACAAGCTTAAAGACAAAAAGCAAACGCCACCGTCCTAACAGTATTTAGGTAGACGTCATCATACGGTCCACAATCTGTCCGGTCATCGCACAATCAAATAGTTTATCACAGAGATGATGACCCCATCATTTTGCAATACACTATATCTTTAGTGTTTGACCCATTTACAGTTCACCGCTATGCTTTCCACTTTGATTATGCGATGACCGGACTGATGGTGGACTCTATGATGACATCTGCTTAAATCCTCAAATGATGTACGGTAATAATTTGGTGCACCCCAGAACCTAGGTTTAACCCCTCCCACCCCACAGCCCCAAGCGACCTTTTTTCCCCCAGACGGTTCCAAGGCGATAGCGCTATTGTTCACCGATTTATGTTTGTGATGTGCGTGTTTTGGTTGAATGTGGTCTTTGAATGCTGCATTTCCTGTTCGACTTGTATATCTACTTTTGTTAATGAAATAATTTAATCTGGAACACTTGATGACTCGTCTAGATTGTGTTGTATAATTCATATGATGTTTTAAGGCTATACTATTTTATGTTGTGTGATCTAAACCTAAGACACGCAATCGAAACAATTACAATGAGACATTGCATCAAAGTATGCGATATCACAAACAAAAGGACGTCGTCAGATGATCTGTTTTGTAAATATTATCTTCCTCCTATCCTATTGAACAATTACATCGTGATAATCACCGGAATGTGGTAAATACAGTTTATAACCAGAAAGTGATTAATGTAGCTGGTACCTCAGTTATAGGTATGAAACCGCTGATTATTTTCCCCATAGACACCAATGATAAAGTGTCACATATTAATGATTTGCTGCAAATTCAACTCAAGTATGGATAATACAGCAGTGTAATGTTCATATAGAAAACTAATTTTCCACTTGAAAAATCATCAGAAAAGGTGGTGTAACAAGACATGTAAGAAAGTTCTTGTTTGTTTACTAAGCAGGTCAAGGGAACAGCTACTTTCATTGATTGATTGTTTTCATTGCTCACAAAGAGTAAGCATAGAGTCGAAATAAAACCACAAAATCGAATAGAAATGGGCAGTTTTCCCCTACGTATCATGCTCATAATGCCCATTTTCATCAATAAAAGAGGGATTAGTTTTTATTATAGAAACTACATTCGACTTCACCTCGGAGGTTTACATGTAATTAGTGGTGGTAAACATATAGACGCCATACTTATCGTATACTTATTAGAAAATGATAGGGCTATTTTTGGAGAGGGTCTCATTCTTTCGTAACATGGTCGTAAACCTGTATATATAATTTGTCTTAAACCTGACTGCCTTCTTTTCTCTGCAAAAATCGCGCTAGCAATACATTAGGGCGCAAAACAGACCATTAACGGATCCGCAATCGAGTTGAAGCAATATGCAACACTAGGACCACGAATGCATGCTGTGTATTACGCATCAATGCTCTGATTTCATTGGCCGAAAACCTGGATCAAGGTTTCATTGCCTCAACGTGTTAGACTTGTTAGACTTAGCACATAGCATGAGTTATTCCCCTTATACAACAACAGTATTCTGTATTATGTGTTTATTAGTATATACATTTATTTCTACATTCAACGTGGATCTTTTTAAAAATGGAACAATTGCGTGTTATTGTAGAAAATATTTCACAGAGATGTAAATCTGTAATCTACTACATTTTAGACTATTTTACGAGAACGGAGATTTTGTATAACGTTTTGCGACATCAAATCTGGTTCGACATTGTCGAATGTTCATTTCATTAAGCTTAATATGGTTATGAAAATCCTTTTAATATATAGCCATTTGTGTCATATAAGAGTCGTTGAACTGGTTCTTTGCGTATGTCGATACATACTGTATTTAAAACACTAACACAACTGTAACTTGTGCTAGGTCACGACAGTATCATAAAGGTTGTTGCTAGTTTTTCCTAATTTCCTAAAATGCAGCCACATCATTTCAAACTAGCTGCGTGATAGATAATTCAGTTAGCTGATTAATATACTTATGGCAGAATAAAGGGTTCATTGAGTTAAATTAAATTGAAATCTTCATCTCACCCCTTTGTAAGAGTCTAATTTTAAACCGAAATAGACCTATATCATGTATTACTTTCACGAAAATAGCATGGTCGGCTGAAATTTTAAACCGAAATAGTACCGGATGAAAGAAACAAACAACAAAAAAAAAAAGCAGTTTCATTTCCGGTTACACAAACTCGTTATTCTACGTTTGACATAGGGCAGTCTTACTCATCGTACGAACGATCATAGCTGAATGAATAAAACCACACTCCATGACACATTCTGAAAACAATTGTTTTAGTTTACTGAATCTTTGTGATGTTAAAGTCATGAACGACACGTAATATGTACTTAACAACAAAATGTCCTTCTTTTATAGGAGGAAGAATATATGTTTCAATGTGACGAACAATGCAATCTCTGACTGCTACCATTGTATCTACTTGTACATGAACTATGATTAATTAATACGTAGTTTAAACATTTTAGTGGTAAAACGCATTTCTGTAAAATTTCAAATACGATTTTCGACATATATTTTTGTATTTACATGTTCTGCTCTAGTGAAAAAATATCACCTCATGAAATTGTAAAATATACTGTGATATTGTCTTCTGGTGGTCTAGCTAAAGCATTTTGTTTGACCATGGGATCAACATAAGCTGTTTAAATTATACATTTACATACAACTTATATTGTCCTGTTGTGGATTAGCTAGTATGTTGTATATCCACAGACACATACAAAAACTTGTGTTATTAATAATATTTTGAATCTTATCTTTAGAAATCATTGTGCTTTGTTCCAATAATATATCATAAAGTTTTTAGATATGTTTTTGCCATATATTTATAACATTGTGTCAATATTACTTTCAACAGAAAGTATCAAGTATATATAAATACAATACAATGAGTATGGACCTAGCACTGAGAATATTTGCTTCATATATGGCAACATCATCATAAAATATAAGCCACAGTCACATGTATACAAATACTATTCAGTTTTAATACAGCTGTGGTGAAAACAGTTCTGAAATAGATGTTGTTTTCAACACTGTCAGCTATCAGGATATAAACCGCCTCAATGTGTTTTCAATTAAGAACTAAACGACTTGTAAGATATTTTAGTTTATTGTGATGAAGCGTATCATTATGCTAGAGGAAAACAAAACAAGAGGCCCAAGAGGGCCTGTGGACGCTCTACTGGCTAACATGGCTCTTATAATATCAATGAAGCGAGTGACTGCTATTTATGTTTTCTTAAAAGCTTTTTAACTAAATCAAGGGCCATAACTAAAGAATCTGGTAAAGTTTGGTAACGATCAGATGAAAAATGAAGGCCCTACCGTATTAACGAGGCAAAATAAAGCATTTTTAACTAAATCAAGAGCCATAACTCCTCTGTGACTGGTTTTCGAACTTGTCCGAGCTTTCATTGATATTAACAATCTGTGCAAGTTTGGTAAAGATCAAATAATAAATGAAGGTCCGAGAGTGTTCACAAGGCTTAATATGGCATTTCTCAGCAAAACAAGGGCCATAACTCCGTTGAAATTATTTCGATCTTGCCGGTTTTTGAACTTGTTCGAGCTTTCATTGATATAAAGACACTGGCAAAGTTAAGTAAAGATTCGATTAATATTGAAGGCCCTATAGTGTTCACAAGGCAGAAAATAGCATTTTTCAGAAAAAACAAGGGCCATAACTCCGGTGTTAATGATTTGATTTAGCTGGTTTTCAAACTTGTTCGAGCTTTTATTAAAATTAACAATCTGTGCAAGTTTGGTGACGATCAAATAATAAATAAAGGTGCTAGAGCGTTCACAAGGCAGAAAATAGCAATTTTCAGAAAAAACAAGGGCCATTACTCAGGTGTTACTGATCCGATTTGGCTGATTTTCGAACTTCTCCGAGCTTTTATTGATATTAACAATCTGTGCAATTTGGTAAAGATCAAATAATAAATGAAGGTGCTAGAGTGTTTACAAGGCTTAATATGGCATTTTTCAGCAAAACAAGGGCCATAACTCCGGTGAAATTATTTCGATCTGGCTGGTTTTCAAACTTGTCCGATCTTTCATTGATATTAACAACCTGTTAAAGTTTGGTGAAGATCAAATGAAAAATGAAGGCCCTATTGTGGTAACAAGACAAAAGTTAACGACGGACGACGGACGGCCGGACGGACGGACGACGGACGGCCGGACGGACGGACGGACGGCGGACAACTCGCCATCCCATAAGCTCTGCTGGCCTTCGGCCAATAGAGCTAAAAAGTCATAAATGTTTGTAAAAATATGACAAAGTAACGGAATAACTAACTATTCTTAACATGGGTGCATACATAAAGAGTATAATTAGTCTAGAGGTAAATAAAAAAAGTCATAAAAATATGTAAAAATGTGACAAAGTAACCGAATAATTAACTATTGTTAACATGGGTGCATTCATACACATACAAACTAAATACAATTATAACAACACATATATGCAAATACGAATTCCCTAATATAAGAGTTTTTTTTTATATTTAAGCCAAAAGCATGCTTACATATTACAGTTTACTCACATATCTTAACCTTATTTGAAAGAGTCTATGCAGCTGCATCATATTAAATCATTGTTTCTTGCTTAAGTTATATTCATTAAAAGAACTGCAACGTTTTTTGAGATTATTTACAGATATCTGTGGTAAATTCTCATATAATTTTGGTTTCTTACTTGAATTTCGAATAGTTGGCTCCACCAATCCAGCCTTTAAAGGTTCTGAGTATTGTTTCATCACCCTTAGGATATGTTGCCAGCTTTTTAATTTAGTCTTTGGACTGTTACTTGTAATACGCAGACTTCATAACCACTGCTCCCAACTAAATTTGATTACGGGGCAAAGAATAGGGCCACTGCAGATCCCGTTGCAGGGGAAGGCAGAGGGGTAGAACACACACCCTCCCAATTCATATTCATTTTATCATTTTTTTGTTCATGCTCATTAAAGGTCTTCATCATGACCCCTGCATTGTTTCAGGTGCCATCTCGCTCATATCACTAGAGCAGTGGCAGAAAAACAATAATGTGGTTCCAGCGTAAATGGAGTGTCTACAATAGAATTTGCAGCAACTCTGCAGTTCAGGGTGAGAAGGTTCTAGGCCCGTTCTCCATATTTTATCTCGATGTACATGGAGGATGAGCTTGGCATGTTCATTCTTGTTAGGATCCATATAACCTTTCATGTGTTGGTGCGCCTTCAAACCCCAATTCAATTCAATTCATAACCTCTGCCTCCAGCTAATTTCCATTTTGTTTATTTCGCCCATTGATTGCTAGTTTAGAAACTGGGACCATACGTTGCTGGCCATGGAATGGTGTGAAAATACCGCATTGAAGGTACAATGTTTACCGCCATATGCATACCATCTTAGGGATGGCTCAAGTTTATGTACTACTGACATTTTAAATATTGAGTTCTGCTCAACCCGGGGCTAGAGGGAGTGAACGGTAGCAAGCACTTTTCAACCGTTCATGAACAGTCTCAGTCAAACCAAGACTGCAATATTTTTTGTATTTATTGTGCTCGCCGATTTCCAAATTTCTCCTTTCATACTTGTTTGATTGATTGTATACGTTTAATTAGCTAACTGGATAATCAGGATACCTGCGTGATATTGTTCGATGTAAAAGAACCATTGTATTTGCGTTTCAGATATTCATAACATGCAGCCCCAGATTGTTTTAGTACTCCTGGAACATGTCAATATAATATGTCTTCATGACGAACAACGTCAAAAATATGATATAGGGTCCTATAGAAACAACAACGTCTGAACGCAATGGCATCGTTGGTCCGCACGGTACTGCAAACAAGGACTTGATAATACAATAAAAGAGACAAAAAACAATAGAAATGGTGGTGAAGACGGTTACCGATTTGGAACGGTCAGTAGGCAATAAGGCCTACTGGTTAGCTTGAATCGATTGTATATGCGCACAATCCTCGCTATTATCCTGTCTTCAGAGCCCAAATAGACAAGACAGTGTAAACAAAACTACATCCCATCAAAAGGAATTCTCTAACAATAACATAACAATCCACATCCAGAGAAACTAACTAAAGAAACACATACAAAATAATAAACTTCTCAGGATGTATGCAGAATCGTACTGAACAACCATATTTGTTGCAGCTAAAGAGAAAACCAACCCGATTGACGAAAGCTCATGCACCCACCTCCCTTAGTTGGGGTTTCAGTAGGTACAATCATAGAGTCCAAAGAGGTAGTCCAGTCATCGCGCAAGTGAAAAGTGAAGCGTAATGACTGACTGTAGAGGGGCCAATCCCTAAACATGCAGTGCGTTGTAAAACCAAAGGGTTATATCCTTTTCTGACGAACTTCCTGAATAAATATGTAAAGCGGTCAGGAAACCCGTCAGACCCCTTTAACTTTCGAAGTTTAATAGACCACATCTCTATAAAATTAGGGTTGTGATATGCCTAGTCGCAGGAGTGTTTTAAGGTTGGTGTTGTACTTTTCCAGCAGGCCCTCGTTGCAACGGCAACTCGTATAATTGCTAAAACAATGTGTAACGTGAACATTTTTATGGAACAAAATTATGAAATTAGTTTCTCTTCAGTAAAATTGAGAAAAATTATCACATTAATTTTTCAAAAGCAATCAAAACTACCAACACATAGCGAAACTATAAAGTTACATTTACCATTGAGGTTAGGACCCTATTATTTTGATTGTAATATAATTGCTTATGGTATAACATCTGTAAAAGCTAAGATAAAACAAAAGCGATTGCTACCACACATATCTCATTTATAATCCAAGCACTGTTTGCATACTAATAAAGGTAAGTATAACAAGCAATATACTGAACTCGGTCAACCGAAACAGGCATTCATCAGTATAATCTATGTGGTCGAATCACGGTGAACCGTGAACATTGTCTTTGTAAAGTCAATGCTCACATACTCTGTCGGAGAATCCGCCATGGGGCGTATACTTGATCCCGATGGTTGGATGTCAAGGTCAGCGTATATGAGCTCTTTACTGAGTCCATTTGATTTCTGAAATAAAAATAATAACACTGAATGTATATAAACATATATTCAGTTATATTCGGTTATATAAACAAAGAGAGCAAGTATTTATATAATGTGTTTTTGTTTTATTTTACATATATTTAAAATATAATTAACGGAAAATCAATCTGGGACGGTATGTGAGTGGTTTTAGGGTCTAGGGTTTGAGAATGTTATTTTACGGCGACACTAGCCAATTTAATAATGCGCTACATCATAAAGTTGCATTACACTGTGTCTCTGAACACTGTCGAAAAACAATCATGAACACGTTACAACTAGCTTTGTTCATGACCACTTCTTGCGCATTCATGATATATACCTCTTGTTTATCAGCGAGCACTGAGTGTCGAAGTGAGACAGGAATATCGCACGCATAACTGTCGTTTTTTACTTTACATGTTGTTTTATCATGTTCGTATGTAGAGCCATCTGACTCGTCATTTTCGTCAAACATTTCAATACCATATTGACAGGCAGGCTCAGCAGAGGCATCATTGGCATTAGTTTGGCGTTGTAATTTCGGCAAAACAGTTGCATAAACGGGACAGCCTTGGTCAACCTCCGCCGAGTGTATAGCTGCATTATCTGAGATGGAACAAAATGACTCGATATAAAAGTGTCATTTATAACATTGTTATAAATTATGATAACAAATGGAAAACGATAAATTGATACCAATACTTTAACTACTGATGTATTACTTAATAATACAAAGGCTAGACTAATATACAAGAGGCGCCTCACCAAAATGTAATATTTGCATTGTATATTGAGCAGAATGATGAGTATCTTTACATGCAAACTGTAAAGGTATTGTCATCTCCAGTCAAGTAGCACACATTGACATCTTGCGTATTGGCAACTCAAGTCAATTTGAAAGAAAGTGTCGTATTTTGCGTATTGACATTTCTAAACAATTTGAAAGAAGTACCACCTTGCTTACTGACATCTCAGGACAATTTGTAACACAATTGCAGAGCATGTTTATATACAAGCACTGAGTGTCGAAGTGATACAGGAATATCGCATGCATAACTGGCGTTGTATTTGGCTGTTTTCTTACTTTAAATTTGAATAGGTGGTTCCACTACTCCAGGCTTTAAACGTTCTGAGTATTGTCTAATCACCCTTAGAATATGTTGTCTGCTTTTTAATTTAGTCTTTTGACCGTTACTTGTGATACGCAGGCTTCATAATCTATGCTCTCTACTGAATTACATTTTGTTTATTTCGCCCATGGTTTTCGCTAGAGGGCTAGAGGGCATGAACGGTAGCAAGCACTTTTCAATACCGTTAAATCAATCAAAATTTGACTGCAATATCTTTTATATTGATCGTGTTCGGAGTTTCCAAATGTAACCTTTCATACTCGTTTGACTCTCAAGATAAACTGAAGTAACTATCAGAACACAATTGTTACTCAATGTACAACAAATACAAAAGCAATTTGGCCATTCAAATTACCCTTTTATAAAGAAATCGTTACAATTAATGGCATGTGCAATAAATTAATAATTGTATGATGTTAATACGATGTGTATCCACATGCGTACTTTATTGAATCTATAGAATAAATCGTATGTTTAAACAATAAATACTTAAAATAATTCAAAGAAAATTCGGAGAAAAAACAAGCTTACTTATTTGGCTGTTATCTTCAGTTTTGCTGACAATCAGTTTAATACCAATTCCAATAATTACAAACACAACTAATGCTGCTGAAGCTCCAACTATCGGCCATATAATTGGACTAGGATTGTCGTCACTGTTGGTGTGTGCTCCACTGAAGTGTTTATTATCTTCATTGTCATCATCGTCATTGTCAACAACATCAGTGTAAACATGTTCATTGTCATAACCACCGCTATCCTTATGTTGCTGCTCTATAATGACAACATACAGCACAACAAAACTATATAACTTGTATTTTACATTAATAAGCAGTTAAAACTTCTGATAAAATTACTTTAGACGGCGCGGATGACAAAAATGTATGCTTTTGATTTGTGAAGTAACATGAGTTTGAGGAAACCAAACACTTAATGCCCATAAACACCTTAAATAAATAGCATATCCATGTGTTTTAACATGATTCCCATTAAGAACTACTAGTAAGAGTACGTCAAACACGAAATGTAGAATTTAAGGACCACAGTCAGCCACAAACACGCACAGAAACAAAAAGCAACTGCACAGATTAATAAAAGGCAAGCGACATCACAAACATAGAAGAGTTGTCACTAGAGCAACCGCCTTGAAACGGTCAGTGGCAAATAAGACCGTTGGTGTTTGAACCAGGTTTAAACTAGAGTGCGCCAAACCTCACTCTTGCCATTCCAATAAAACAGGACAGTGTATCCTCCTCATGACTACAAGCTCTAGAACAAACGAATATAAGTCGAGAAACACAGACCCCTTACAAAATGCTCCGGGTAAATCCCCATCAAACAATATCAAAATTAAAATCTTGTCATAGATTTTACAAATTATTTCACAATTTTAAATAGAGAGATGTAAATCAAGAAAAGAAACGACAGTATCAGACATGTTAGCTTTTTTGAGTTAAAGTTCTTCAATAGACAATATTAACCATAGTAGAATAGAAATAGCTGCCAATGTTCAATCTGTCATGAAGATACCGAGAGGTGTCATTATATGATTCAAATTCATCTGCCTCGGTATCGAATGAAAGACTCAACATGAAATCTCTTTCACAGCAATAAAATCATAAATCTGCGACAAGATATGCACATTATTCGTAGTGGTACCAACAATTTGTCTATGCGCGATAGTTCAGTACCTTACGAAAATATTATCGGATAGGAAAATGAAGGCTTCACACACTTGTTGGTCCATATAGTGTAATTGTCTAAACTGCCGTGAGTAAAAAACGATTTAATAGGCCAAATGATGTAGTGTTTTCTCTAGCGAAAGTTGTTTCAGGTGATGTAATAAGGTTGTATATAGTGTAGAGAAGTACTTATAAAGGAAACTTGACGTCTTTTGCGAACTTGATCAAGAACGCATGCATTTTTAATTCACCAACATAAATTAATCCCAAAGTTGTCATAAGCTTTAGCACAATACTGTTTAACGGCAGTAAGGCAGAAGTTAAAAGTTTGAAGAAGTCTGTAGTGGTGCAGGCACTATAATTCGAAATAAAGCGGATTTTATAATTAACATTTTTCAAAATCGTAATTAAAGAAGATATCATCGTATATATGTGAATATGAGTAATTTACGTATACAGATAAAAGTGGTCTAACCTATGACGTGAATCTGGATATCAATTTCATTTGATTCATTTGTGAGACACGTGTACACGCCGCTATCCTCCGAAATGTTGTTGTTTCCGCACCTCCTCCCTGCTAGTGAAGAGTTCAAGCTTCTGATCGTTGAGACAGGATAGCTCTTCACCGTGCATTGCAAACCTACAGAAGCTCCTTCCGAATTATTAGTTGTTGATACATGAATGTCTATTACACGTCCATCTACAAACGAGAATAATGCATTGTCTAATGCCAACAATACTGTTAGTTTTTCAAAAACAAACAGCTGAATTGAGTATAATAATGGTTTCATTTTATTTAAAAAGTTATTGTTATTAGGCACCTTTTCAGTATTTTGTGAGATGTCTCATATACTATTTTGAAAGCGTTATAATGACTTGTATTTGGTTAGTCAATACAATCAAAATCAGCAACATACATATTTGTAATACAAATCAGGAAAATAAATGTCTAAGTGTCTAAAGGCAATTATAAATACGATGAGAAACGGTAGTACTGTAAACATATATTTCAAAAGTTATTTAATACATTCTTAAACAGACAAACAGAATATGCTTGCTTACATGGCACGAGGCTGTATTTATCTAATTTGTTCACATCGAATTCATTACAACTGATCCTACATTCTGTCACCTTCCCACCGGTATAATTGGACACATTCAGAGCGGTTACATGTATCGTGGTGTGGCCGTTGTCTTGTAAAAAAGGCTTATGCAACGTGACATTCGGAACCGACATATCACGAATATTCCATGCCGCTTGGCACGTGGAATTGGCGTTCGTGATGACATACGTGACAGTCAAGAGTTGGTTAGGCCGGTATTCATTACGGGAAGGTTGAGACTTTGTTGCAACTGTTGTTGATGGTACTATGGGAAGGAGTGAAAGAAATATGACAACATCAATATTAAACAGTATGAGACGGAACCTTCTTCATAATGCATTGTCCGTTATTAATGTATTAAAATCATTCTCTCAACAATATGCGTTACTTTGTATTCTCGAATACAAACAATGTACTAGAACAAAACTAAACAGGAAATGCTTCGCCACACACTTCCTTTGTTAGTCAAATAATTCAACACTTTTGAATACTTATTTAACCGAATACGTTTTGTTTAATACAATTTGATTGCCATTCATATGCAATTAAAAAAGAACGCTTTCCATTACAATAGCAACACATTTAGAAAAACATGTATAAGTTTCATATGCGTTACGATGAGAACTACATCTATGACAAGTATAAAACAACACACTTATTCAGATATATACAGTGTAAATACTTGCATCTGTAATTGATCGACTCTTCTTTCGAACATATCATTTTCTCTAACGTCTCATGGGAAACGCAGCATTTTATTTTTCTACCATTCCATTCCCTCTTCATGGACGTCAGTACAGAAGTACTCGTTATGGTGCCCGAACTGTCGAGTTTATTTATCTGGATTACTGGATAAGATGTGGCAGGTATACCGGATATATGCGCGGAAACAGTGCCTGCTGGACGGCCACCCTTACTGGTACAAGACACGTTGATTTGTTGATCTTCATTAAAATTGTCCATGTAAAGTTCTGGTATTTGCGGTCGATCTTAAATATAATTTTATATGGAGATAATCATGATAATTGAATAATTAAAACCATTAAAACCATTATAAGCGTAACATCGGAGAGTACACACTGCATGTCAACAGCGCGCGTTAATGTATTAATGTAAAATTGGGTCGAACAGAAAGTGTAGTGTCATAAGGCAGTCAACAAAAAAGATATACAAGTCGAGTAGGAAATGTAGAATTCAATTCCCGCCAGGCTATATCCTCTTACAAACTAGACAGTATTAAGAGGAAGCTTCAGTAAAACACAGACATGATCATGTATATATTAATACAAAAAAGGAGCAATGAAGTAGATTCTAAGAAGTCATATTTGCATTCGATTTGTTTTTAATAAAATGTTTGTTAACATTTATTGATTAACATGTTGAAATGATAGAACATTGTTCACTCGGAACATTGCAACTACTGAAAAGTATATTAAAGAATTGATTCGCATTTATTTTGCTTTCATGCGGTTTTAAAAGCCGGAAGTCAATGAAGTCCATTAGCGCTTTATGGTAAATGTCCTATTTACTAACGGCTTTTATAATTGCAATAACGTCAAAACTTTGCTATTCAGTTCTTATATTTACATTGTAATCTCGTCGCTACGGTACCAACGTGTCTTGGAATAATTAAAATGTAAACAATAGCTGGATAGACAACTGTTAGAGTGTATTTGTTTAGACAGTGGAATATCCATTTTCTTTTGAGACACATTGGATGCGTGCGCGGTAGCTGCTCCTTTCTATTGAGACAATTTGTTTTAAAAATGAAATGGATTCACAATTAGACGCCTTTTTCAATTAAAATTTAATGTAAATGGAACTATTGAAACAAAATGGATACTGGATATAGAACAATGTCTGTAAATGATGTGTTGATGATAGCAATCTGGAACAAGTAGATTTTGTCTTTTTTGCAAGTCATGTTTGTGTAAATAATTAGTTATGTCCTTTTAACATAATGTTTGTGGTTGTTGCTTCGAATGAATTCCATTTTCAGTATTTATTGATTAGCATTGACATATGCTTGAAACCACGTTTATGATTAAAATTATAAGTCGATTTACCCTATCAACTATTATAATAAGTTTTATGCATTTGATCAATTAGTGTTTACATTATATGTGTTAACTTGTAAGACTATGCTATAAATATGAACTAGGCGGGGTCAAATATGACAACAGGGTTAACTTTAACATACTTGGTAGCGGACTATAGGCTAACATTTTTTCTCATTTTTATGCTATATACATTTTTTTATGAATTATTAGACCTCTAGCTTTTAGCAGTTTCAGAGAAGAATTGATATTTTAAATATATTTCCTACACAATTATTTAAAACTACTATCTCCGGGACAGGAACATATTTTACCCAAGTGTCAATATTTAAAATATTTGTTAAAAGACCCATAACGTATGATATTAAATCAAAACTATTAGATCTCTAGTTTATGTAGTTAAAGACAGATGAAGATTTGTTTAAGAAACCTGATTTATATTTAAAAGTGGAAGATAACTCTAATAACAGGAAACAGCTACTGTGTTGACACTGATATCATGGAAGTTTTGTTTGTCTACAAGGTATTCAATGGCATTATACCGGTAAAAATTTGCCCCATGATATGGTATCAAAATATTTTATGGCACATTGTCTGAAATGGTATGTACTCCAAATCAACTTACGCATTATGTATAGTGTTGATAAATCAAATAGGGTCGTCATATCTTTGTTAAATACTTCACACTTTACTTTTTCCTTGTGATCTCCCTCTTCAGCCCGCAAACTGGTAGTGTATGTTCCTTCATCTAAATATCCCTGCTGTCTTATGTGCGCAATGGTGATGTAGACGGTTAGTGGTTTTGAATCAATGCCTGAATTGCACGTAATATCGATAATATCGCCAGCTGCTCCAGATATACATCCCTCGCAACCATCAACATCTCTAGTGTTCTCAAACATAATTTTACGGCGTGGCTCTTGGTCAGCTAAATTAAAACAAGATATCAAAGAGGGCAGTTAGACGCTGTACTGTCTAACGTTGCTCTTAAACGCGGTGTGGGATGTGTGGGGGAGGGACGGTCTCGGGGAGTTTGTTAGGTAATATGACTGGTCTACTTATCTTTTCTTTTCGAATTTTATTTGAAATAACCATTCTGAACTATGTTGATAAAGATATGAAAATGAAAGACCTAGATCGTTAGCAAAGCAAACCATAGCCCTTTTCATTCAATCAAGGGCTAAAACTTTGCAAAAATGCGGCTTGTTATTAAAATTGTTAAGCTGTTATTTATACAACACGATGGCACATTTTGGAAAATATAAGAACAATGAAGGTCAGATAGAGTGTTAACAAAGCAAAGTAAAGAATTTTTATATAATTTAAGGGCAATAACTCTGTTGTTTCTAGCTGGCATAGTGTTTGAATTTGTCAAACATTCATCTATGCCAAAAATAAAACTTTGAACAAATATCGGCAGGGGATGGTGGTGGGGATGGGGGCTGGGGAAGCTCAGAAGGGAGTGGTTGGTGTGGTGTAAGGGTATAGGAATAAATGAGAGTTAGATATGTTGTTTTCTTAATTTGTCCTAGCTTTTATTGGTATTAACATTCTGAACGAGTTTATTGAATATCAGATGAAAAATGAAGTAGCTATAAATTTAAACAAAAAAACTATAGCTTTTGTTCTAATAAATCAAGCGACATAACTCTGCTGTTTCTTGTCTAACATGGCTAGTTTTAGACTTTGTCGCACTTTCTTCTATGATGGAGATAACGTTATAAAATATTTAAAAAAGCAATAATAAAAAAATGATTTTGAGGGAGAAGGACAGTTTGCGAACGATTAGATTAAAATTGAAAAAGCTCCAGATTTATCCAGGCAAAATAAAGGGTCATTACTCTAATGATAGTAATTTGATCTAACGGGTTTTAAAACATTTGGAAGATTTTATTATTATCAACAATCAGGCAAGTAAAGACGTTATGGAAATTAAAGGTGCAACAGCTCTAACGAAGACACATGTAGAAGTAGATATAATAATCGAACAGGAAAAGTAGCATTCAAGGACGACAGTCAATCATAAACACACGCAGGAACAACTTTAAAGATGAATAAAAGGCTAAATAAGACATCACAAACACAAAAGGGTTGACAATAGTGCCACCGCCTTGGAACGGTCAGTGGCAAAAAATGCCGCTAGGGGTTTATACCAGGTTCTATGGTGCACCAAGCCTCACACTTACCATATTGTCATCCCAATAAAACGGGATAGTGTAAATAAAGAAATCCCCGCCATGAACTATTCTCTAACCAACAAGGCAGCACCAATAGGCAATATAAGTAAAACACAAAGATGCTCGTGTATATATTGATGCAAAAAAACAATAGCCTAGAAAGCCAAAAAGAAGTTACTCAATGACTTGGCAGAAGCCAGAGCAACACGAGAACAAACCATTGAGGACATGACAAGACACGATTGTAGACAAACATCAAACGTCACCGTTTTCAAGAAAGCAAGGGTAAATACTCACAAGCTATTTATTCGATCTAGCTGGTTTTCAGTAATACAATGGCCATACAAATAGATAACAAATCGTTTGAAAAGAAAAAGTAGTATTCAAGGACTTTTGATTTGATTATTACATTTTGACAGTTGCTCTATGATATTGTATAACACCAAATATTTGTATCTATATTTATTGAGACAGTATACATGTTTCGTTTCAAAAACACAAATAATTCGGTCAGTAAAGAATCATACGTGTGAAATATCTTCAAGAATGAGAAAAATTGGTCCTATAAAAATCACAGCACCCAAACGCAATGTATCACACAGAAAGAGCAAATCAGCTATACAATGAAAAGGACAATACACAACAGAAAGAGTGGTTAAGACAAGGTTATCGACTTGGAACGGTCATTGGGCAATATAGCCGAGCGGATAGATTAAATCAATTTTAAGTGCCTGTGACCTTGCTATTATCCTGTCTTCAGCTCACAAATTGACAAGACAGTGTAAATAAAAGTACATTCAGTCAAAAGGAAATCTCTAACAATAAAGTCGACAACCAGAGAAATAAGAGACGATACACGTATATATATATCTTCACAATAACACACACACACATATATATATATATATATGTATATTATATATATATATATATATAAATATATATATATGTACATATAGAAAAAACATAATTAGAAACACTTCAGGATGTAACCAGATTCAAGCCTGGGACATTTTTAAAATAATCTATAATGTATGAGCAAATAAATCGAATTTAAAAAAAAAACGATTCTTTACTACCGATGATACGATGACACGCTAATGCACTCTATCCTGTTTTCTTCTTTTGAGTGTCTCTTGTTATTGCAATATATCATATAATAGTAAACATACCAGGTATGTGTATCCTTATTCCATCTGTTCGTTTGTTTTGATTCCTTCCTGCCGTGCACTCTACTTTGTACTCCCCATTCATGGTTCCGTTGAAGTTTCGAATCGTCAGAACAAACTCGTTTCTCTCTATTACTGTCTCTTTATACAGACCTGTAATATCTAGGTGTGTACACTCGGCTTGGCTGGAACAGTAATCTGGTATGAACAACCAATGGTGGACATAGTCGTCTATACCGTTAATAACATTCATTGGTGGCAGATATCCTAGCTCAACATCAGCGCCAGCTATTACTCTTTTTGTTCGTTGATACACCATTCCACACTCTGGCAATACTGTAAAGCATGTTTTATTGTGTTTGTGTTTCTAACAGGATCATTTAAAAATATTAAAATATGTTATTATATACTGGTAAAAGTATGTTTATGATTGTGGTTGAGCGATTTATCAAGGAACCCATATTGTAAAAAGGTCAATAACAAATTATTCTGCGAGGCAGGACATCCTGATTTCTTACCATTTGATTCATTTAGATACATAAAAGTCGAACAGAAAATTTACTGTTCACAGTACACAGTCAACCAGAAAAGCGAATTCAATCAAACAACAGTGAAAAGAATAAATAGAGCAACGAATGAGAGACCACACATATAAACAAGTTGACAATATAGTTACTGCCTAGAATAGAAACAGTCATTGTCAAGAAATGTCGCTGGAGGTTAAAATCAGGTCCTATGGTGTACCAACAATTAGAAAATGTTTCCATTGAAGCAAAAACACCAAAGGCAATGGCACTGCAGGTCAATACTTTTCCATCAACTAAATCAAATGAGCAAATTTTCATGAACAGGCCAATGCACACCATATCGAGGGGTCAGCGCACAAGTATTGTAACTACATATGAATAAAGAAGGAGATACAATATTTTTGCACTAAACCTTAGATATGAAATGTTAAATGCTGGGTTACTCGGAACGCTCAGTAGGCATTACATTGGTTTAAATAGACTCTAGGTCTACACAACATCGCTATTATCATATATGTAAAGAAATATAAAAAGATCGGACAGGGAAAGTAGCATTCAAGGAGGGCAGTAAACCACAAAACACAGAAACAAACACGCAAACAGACAAACAAGAAGGCAGAAGCAATAATAAATGCAAAAGACATCACAAACACAAAAAGGGTTGACAATAGGGCTACCGCCTTGGAACGGTCAGTGGCACAGTAGGCCACTGGGGGTTTAAACCGGTTCTAGGGTGCACCAACCCTCACACTTACCCTACTGTCATCCCATTAAAACAGGACAGTGTAAATAAAGAAATCCTCGCCATGATCTAATCTCTAACCAACAAGGCAGCATCAATAGGCAATATAAGTAAAATACAAATATGCTCGTGTAAATATAATACAAAAAAACAATAGCCTAGAAAGCCACAATGAAGGTACTCAATGACTTTGCAGAAGCCAGAGCAGTAAGAGAATAAAGCCTAACTTGACAAGATAGTGTACATAAAAGGACTGTCTTATCAAAAACGACGTCTCTGACATTAAAATTAACATCCAGGGATATTAGCAAACGATACACTTAAACGTTGCTGTAAATATATACTGAATCAAACAGCTAACGCACCATTAGACAATACCTTTAATATCTCAATAATAACAATCAATAAATCAAATCAAATTTCAATCTGAACGAGACAAATATCTTGTCAATAACGAATGTAAATTAAAAAAATATCATTCAAATCACCTCTCCAACGGTACCAGTCGGCATATAATAAGTTCATACATTAAAGAAATTGTCTACTGGTGCGTTAGCTGTTTGGTTCAGTATATATATACAAAAACAGCATTAGAAACAGGATGCCTGATGTAAACAAAATTGTACTATCAACCACAGCGTTGCAGACAAAGAGAAAAACAATCTAGGGTACGACGAAAAATGACGTTCAAGTCCGTGCAGCTATCGCCCTTTTTGAGTATATCAGAAGGTTCAATCATGGCGTAACACGAGGAGGTTGTCCAGTCATCGCACAGGAGAATTGTGAAGCGAAGTGAATGACTGTAGAGGGGTCAATCACTAAGCAAAATGTACGTTGCAATACTAAATGTTCGAATCTTTTTCCGAGGAATTCCTGATTAATTGTGTGACGTGGTCAGACCCCTTTAGCTTCCGAAGTCTATAGATCATATCTCCATAATTTAAAGACTATGATATTCCTAGTCGGAGACATGTTTTTAGGTATCGTTGTTGTTTTTGATGTTGTACTTCTCCAGTAGGATTTTGTTGCGGCAAAATAACTTTGAGAAAGATCTGTAATAATGTACATAATTTCATTTTTATATAAAAAAACAAACAATACGAGACTGCAAGCCGTTAGGATTCTCTTAGTTGGTTCAGTTTGATGACAACATGTTCCTAAATCCTTTAAGGCGGGAACCGTTTGATGTATGCCCTTCGCTCCGTTTTGTACCCTTAACGGTTTTTAACTTGATTCTCTGACTTCAGACAAGTCATCGAGTACATATGAGATTAGCTTCTTATGTTTAACTTATTTTTTGATATATTACATACATGATCATTTCTGTGTTTTTTCGTATTACACCTATATACGTTTTCTCAAAATTAAGGTTTTAAACCGGTTTAAACTTCCCGGTGGTCCCTTTTGCCACTCACCGTTCCAAGGCGGTACCCCTGTTGTCAACACTTATATGTTTGTGATGTGCCTTTTTACTGAATGTGTTTGTGATATACTTTTTGAATCACCTTAGCGTTGTAATACTTGTTGGAGTGACTGTATTCTGTGAATGCTACTTTTTCTGTTGGACTTATAACCTTTTCTTTAGTGTGATATAATTCTTGAAGAAGGCAATTTTGGTATGGTTAACATTTACAAAACCTTTACTATACATATCTAATATTACTGTAGGGTAAAAAGCACAAAACAAAACAATAAACAAACAAACCTGTAAGTTTAAGCTCTATTATTTTCGTCTTACAATATCCTGCAGGCCCATTATAATCGACGTAATAAACCGCATTCTCGGTGTCAGTGGCATTGAAGAACCGTAAATAATATACTGACTCATGTCTGTACATTAAGACATTGGGTGCACTGTTAATGATATCCCAATATGACGTGAACCTCCGCCATATCAATGGAGCTTGTCCTGATTGAAATATTGGCTCAAACGTGAACGTTACATTTCTATACTTTATTGCTGGTTCCTGAATAGTCAGTGCCCCGCATTCATTCCTGACGATGACTGTAAGATGAATAAAATAATAATATATTTGTATTTTATTTTAGAAATTGCTTAGTTTAAATGAAAAGTGGACTTTAAAAATGCTTCTATAGTGTTGCAAACCTTAGCATTGCATATATACGTTTGTTGGTAAGAGTTGCATGATTGAATAAATGAATGAATGCATGAATGCATCAACGAACGAACGAACGAACGAACGAACGAATGAACGAACGCGCCAGCGACCTAACTAACGAACGAATGAATGAATGAATGCATGATATGTTACACCACGAGATCATAATGTGCGCCAAAAATAATGAGAATAAACAATAAAATACTAGTGCTCAAGTTATTAAAGTAAGGTTAAACACATATTAGGTAGACACATATACAAACATATATTAGGTAGACCCATATGCAAATATATATTAGGTAGACCCGTATACAAACATATATTAGGTAGACCCGTATACAAACATATATTAGGTAGACCCGTATACAAACATATATTAGGTAGACCCATATACAAACATATATTAGTTATACAAACATATATTAGGTAAACCCATATACAAACATATATTAGGTAGACCCATATACAAACATATATTAGGTAGACCCATATACGAACATATATTAGTTTACAAACATATATTAGGTAGACCCATATACAAACATATATTAGGTAGACCCATATACAAATATATATTAGGTAGACCCAGTTACAAATTAATCAAGGATGCTATGATTAATATAAAAAGACACTTTTACGTAGATATTAAGTCCTGAATGCACGTAAAACGTTTTCTACAGCTGTGACCAAGGATATTATCAACGCGATAATAGTGTATAATGTTTCCTTTTCAAACAAAGATAGATAAACATAAACAAATTAAGAGTAAAATTAAACTTACTGTTTCCATAAACGATGTGTAAATGTATAGAAAACACTGTCAGAGAATAAATTAATGCCGTCTTCATTGTACAAGTCTTGTTCTATCACCTTAATATGG